>SNQJ01S0004971.1:93281-105436 GCA_010110895.2 Picea sitchensis
TCGGGTGTGGGATCTGGCGAAATGCCCAGCCTGGATGTGGAGCCCGCGGATGAGTTAGTAAACACTTTGTGCACTTTCCTGAGCTGTTCTACTGGTATATGCTGTAAGTCTTTTTGGTTGAGTGCTTCTTCCAGTTTTTCTAGGTTAATCTCTGCCAGATCCATTTCATCCATGAGCATATTGGTGTCTTCATCCCTGCCTGATTGTGTAGACTGAGTTGTTCCCTTTGGGTGAACTGTATGTGGCACTTCAGGGCCTTTGCCTTTCTCTTGCGCTAGTGCTTGGAGGGGGTTCTGTGTTTCCTCCTCTATCGGTTGCTGTTTCAGGGCATCAAAAGAGTTCTTGGATGGGGCCTTTGGGACTGAGTTCTGGTTCTGTTTTTTTGAGGAATTCTTTCGCCTGTCTGTGACACTGGTGAATCCGTCTTTCTGCTTAGCTTTAGAGGGTTTGGGGACTGAGGCATTCAAGGGACAATCTCTAAATAGGTGACCGTGTTTGTGGCACTTCCGGCATCGAAAGGGTATATGTTCATAGTCGATTGTTTGGCTCCAATCCTTATCTTGGTATTCCAATGTGATGGAGCCCGGCAAAGCTTTCGATATATCCATGTAGATGGAGATATGGGCATATGAAGTGTATTTTCTTGATCTTGTGGCTTATGAATCTTTGACGTACTGTCCCACTGTGTTCCCTATGCCCATGAGTATTTCTTCCAGCTAGAATTCCTGTGGCAAGGAGTACAACCTGATCCAGACCGGAGCTCTTGTGAAGTCTTCTTGTTCTGGACTGAATCTATCGGTCCAGAATCTAAGAAATAAGCCCGTTGAGTTGTAGAAGTATGGTCCGTTGTCAAATATTTTTTCTTTGTCTTCGAGGTTATATAGAATGATTGTGAATAAGCCCTTGGAGCTGAGCTGGACCTCATAATCTCCTTTAGGGTTCCACTAGTCCTTAATCCAGCGAGTGAGATCTCTCTCAGTCGGCCAGAGGCCCAGGAATTTTCCTATCAGGGCATGTTCCATCATAAACTAGGTGTGTTCTCCCACCCTAGCCGATTTGATATGATACAGAGGTGGTTTTTCCAGTTGAGGAATACACTTACCTGGCAGCCAGTTTTTGGATGCTTGCGTGTGAGATGTACTGGGTTCCAGTTCCATTTCTTTGCTACAGCTTTGTTCTTGGGTAAAAAGATGCTCCCTTAGATGCACCAGTGGCTCGAAGCTGGCCATCCTCTTAGCATGGGAACCGTTTTTGTCATTGGCGGCTACGTCGCTGTACGAGGGGGGTTTCCCCCCCTCAACTGAGTTCATTACGGAGTGTGCCGGGACCTTGTGGAACGATTGTCTGCGGCACAAGGGATTGGGTAGTCAGTGCTTTGGTGTCAGAGCGTGCATCAGTCGATCATGGGGCACTGGAAGAACAGAGCGCTAGGGTTTATCACCTTGTTGTAGAGCCAAAAAAAAAAAAAATTGTGTAAGGGAGGGTTGTTAGTTTGGCTCGAAATGTCTGATTGAGTTGATTCAAAAGACATTGAAAATATAATACACACTATATTGTATTGGAGAAAGGTGTGTAACTATTTGATATCATCATCCTTAATATATTTAGTTTGTAAGGTAAGGTTTGGGGTTATACCTCAATCAAGAATCAATGGCATACCTAATTTTAATGGAGATGAAGATAAATATGAAATCAATCATATGGAATGGTTGAGGATGATTGTTGGATATTATGGGATGAATGAGGTTCTAAATACAGTATTACCAACTTCCCTTCGACCATCGGCCCTTCTGGATAACAGAAGGCAACACAACGCACAGAGTGCACTGCATAGTCTCACCTGAGATCGCTTCAATGGGTGGCCGTAGGAATGAGGTGTCTACAACCATGGGATGTGATATGCTTCTCTCTCAGGGGCATTATATCTCCTCGAAAACTAGCCCTCAAATACTCATTTATTATTGTAACCCTGGAAGGATCTTAGTTCTGACTAGTGACACAACTACTCCAACATAACTTCATGAACCATTATAACAACATATACCAAATGACATCTATTCATCTACTACAACATAATATTCAGATCTGAATACTAACTATGACATTCATCCATTAGTGGTGTTTTACATATTTCATCAATTATTCTTAGTGCGCATGTTTATTTCCTTTATAATTTTAACATGTTCAACATAAACTCATTAAAGAAAATATAATCAAAAGTACTACAAACATTCACAGATAACCTAGATATACCGTGGTTCACCCCCTCTTGGGGCTTTGTCCAAAAAGATGAGTCACTTCAGCTCTTTATTAATCTTCATGAAAAATACAGTGCTGCGCACTATACATTTCTTCCTCCATTACAATCGATCTCCACATATCACAATAGTCCTCACAAAACCAAGAAATTCAAAAAAATCTATCCACCAACCTCCTAACGAACCACAACCGAACTAACTCAACCAACCCTTTCATAGTACTAATAAATTCTACTTATACAAAAAAATGGGACAAAGCCATTACAAAAACCCTAACACTAAGCGAATTACGTTTTTCCACTTTTCAACTGCTTCATAGTAGTTTGTCCACTTTGTAACTTCTTTTCCTTGGCGTTGGTTTTCCTCTGTTTTAAATGTGCTCCCCATTTTCCGGTGCTTCCTTATATTTTCCAATTTCTTCCTCGATTCCTTCAAAACTTCCTTGAATTTCTCCAAAACTTGGCTTGCGCCAACAGGCCCCCAACACTAACATCATAACTTGTCTCAAGTCACTCATTGACTCCTGCATATTCTAATGCTTGTGTCAGTGCTTCATACATCTCTGCTACTTGTTGGCATTGCCCCTGAGCCCGGTTGCTATTTTTCACCATGGATTCTACCATCTGCATAGTGACTGGAGGTTTCAATATTTCTCCCCCCTCCAAGCCTATCTGTTCCACCCTTTATTTTTCTACATCGATATCCATGACCAACTGTTCATCCTTTTCCTACAGAGGCTCCAACTAAGCCTACCTTGCAATCTTTTCTACCAACAATGCCTTTTCTTCTAACTACAGACTCTTCATTTATGTAGTTTTCTTAATCTTTTCTAGCAGTGACATTGTCTTTTGTCTCTATTTCAAGTCTACCATTGCTACATGCACCCTATCCTCCTTTCCTTCCAGCTCCTGCAAGCTTCGATCTTATTGTACTTTTTTCCACAGTTGGCCACTTTGCTCCAACAACTCTGTTAGCTTTTGTATATCCTGCTCTATATTTTCCACAAATTTTGTTGCGTCTTATTCTGGTTGCACTCTTACTTCTGGGGGAGTAATGGGTACTGCGTGCTCCTCCAGATCCTTTATTTGGCTCTTGTACTTCTTCATATGCTGAGCTATTTTCTTCATCTTTTCTTCCGATGATACTTCCTCTGATCTTGTGTTATCCACGATGGTTTGAAACATTGCGCTAATGTCTTTTTCCATATCTTCTACCTTCTACTGTGATAACCTCTTCTCCTTCCTTGTTAATTTATTCCTTCAGTGTGATGTTATCCTCCTGAGTTGTTTGTAAGTTTGTGGCATCCGACCTTTCCTTGGACTAGATTTCTCGTGCGACATTGATCTGTAATATTTACAGAGCTTTTGTCGGGATCTTGGGCAACACCAAGTCCAATGTCTCTATCTCCATTAGAGGCTTCTATGCCACCTCCTCATCAATTTACAACATATACGGTGTTTTCATGAAATTTGTGCTCCCCTGCGCTATGATTTTTATTGTTTCCTCTACTGGCATTCCCTCCCTAATATTTCCTGGTGTTTATTTCTGTCATTCCTGTTAGTCTCCAATTTTGACCATATTTTTGCTTACATTATGCCATATATACCCACATTCCATATCCAGTATCATTCCTCTTTGGCCTTACCTTGATACATTTCACATCATTTTTCTCTAAATGGAGCTATTCAAGGTATTCATATGATTTAAGTTATTTTTAATGTATTTTCATACTTTAAACTGATATTGATACTAACATTGCATGAGTTAGGTACTTGCTTCCTTGAAATAGATTTATCAGTACCAGGTACCAGCTTGCACTTAGTGGAGATGTCAAAGATTTGCACGATATTGCCAGATTGGAATGACAGTTCCAATTCATATGATTGATCAAGTTATAGTTCAGATTTCAAATCTCGAATTTAATCTCGAAAGAACAGGATGTGATGACTCAGAGCAGAATTATAGAACCGTTTGTTATTATGCCTATCTCTATTTTATAGTTCACGCTTCTTGACACTTCGTGTCATGAAGTTGTGAACTTAGTTTTAACGAACTTTGAGTAATTTTTGGATTTAAGATTCTCTTAATTAAATGTACCTATGTCCAAGTCTATTTTTGAGGATTCACAACTGTAGATGTAGAGAGGATCTATATAAACTCGGATCTCTCTCTCAAGAACCATGCTATGATATGTTATGTTATGCGATATTGCTGATAATACAATTTATGTGCGTTATATCATCTTTTCTGTTAAATGATTTGAGTTTATTTTCAAATTATGGAGCATAAGGAATGATACACTTATGCATGAAGTGATTTGATTTAGTTCTGGTTTCTTTTTAGAGTGATTTCACCTCTTGGTTGGGCCCGCCAACAGGTTCAATTCACTTTCTCTTTTCGATAGTATAGTTAGTTCGTTTCTAGTTTTGGAATTTGCGTGTGAATTATTTTTAGCTTGAAATTGTTCTGTTAATTTTTGTCTTGAATCGGTTTCGTTTAGTTCATTCTTAGTTTGGTATTATCTTGTAGATCATTGAACATTAGAATAAGTTGCTTGCTAGTTGTGGAATTTGAGGAATAATCCAATTGCTAATTAAACTCTCTTAAATTAGTTTAGATTTACTCTGTTTTCAAGTTTCTAGTTTATTCATGATTTGAAGTTAGTTTTGAACTCAGATTTACTCTGCGTTTAGGGTATTTCACTTGTGGTTTGGTTAAAGGAAGCTTCTAATATTTGTAGGGTAAATAAGGACATTGATTAGTTTCACTCTTGTTAGATTTAGAATTGCTTGGTATTTAGATTGAATGGAAGGTTTTTAAAATGTTCTTTCTTGTATGGTCAAGATAGATGCTTTGATGATTAGGTGTTTGGTTAATGGTAGATAGCATTGGATGATTTCTTTGGATTAGGAATAGAAATACATTTGATTAACTTAGAATTGTTTCCATTGATTAATTAGACAAGATATGATCAGTTTCAAGATAATCATTAGGATTCAATTTATAAGAGTAAGTTTATGTTTTCTTCTTAGAATAACATTTAGGTAGAAATTAGAATCTTGCCAGCACATATAGTGTAGCATCTCTAAGTTTACTTACCCTGGTTTGACAATTTAGTGTTTTCAGGTAATTAAAATCATTAATACAGAAGCCTGACATTTTTGGCATTGTTGCTGTGGAGCTGTTTAGAAGGTAAGTTAGATAATTGATTTAGTTATTTTTAAATGCATTTGGTTTGGTGTGGTATGCTTAGCAGGTTGATGAAAGAGGAGTTGTGAGACGAGGGGTAAGAAACTACACATCTGTTATCACAGGTTCCTCCGAAACTCAATCTTAGTCTTTATTTTATTTAGTATGATTTCATGAGAAATAGAGATCATAGAGGTAGATTTAGGGGAAACTCAAAACAACAAAAATAAGAAACCTCCACCCAAAAAGCAATAGAAACTGAGACTGGAACTCTGGCTGAGGAAACCATAGAGCAAAATATAGAATCAGGAATAAAACAAACTGAAATTGGATTAGAAGGGGATAATACCACACGAGAAGAACTTAAACCATTTATCATTTCCCCTCCAAAACCAGGAAACACTACATACCAACAAATTCAAATTCCTGGTGATCCAAACTTAGTTGACGTAGTTAATCCAGAAAAAGTACAAGCTATTTTTGGGAACCCTGACACTATAGTTTCACAAGTAACAACTACAGCTATTGAATCAGAGGTAATAGGATCCTCAAAAGATCCAATAGGAGATAGTTATTCTGTCAAAAAGAATCCAGAGAGGTGGGATTTCATACCCTCACCAAAGAAAGATCGGACTGCATATACAATTTTTGGTAACCCCTTTAACTTGACAGAAAGGGAAAGAGAGAGAGAATTGGAGAGAAGAGAAAGGGAAATGGATAGAAGAGAGAGTGAATAAATTCATGTTGAACATGAAGAAGAAGAACAAATAGAGAATGAGCCAAGACCAGAAACCACTTTTGGGTTTCCAATTTTGGATTTGGTCCAAAATGTCAATATGAAAAATATCCCACCCTAGACACTACCAACCTTTTATGGGAGAAGTAGTGATGACCCATATGTCTTTCTTTTTGAATTTGATATCCTATGCAGGAGTTATAATTATCTCCAGGATGCACATAAGCTGAAGTTGTTTCCTGCTACCTTAAAGGATTATGCATTACGCTGGTTCATGAGTTTAGGAGAGTATAGCATTAGATCTTGGGAAGATATGAAGATTTTTTTTTTTAAAGAAGTACCAAGACTATTGTAGACCCAAGGATTATCGAAATGATATTTTTAAGATGCAGCAGCTAGATTATGAGAGCCTTGAAGATTTCCTAGAAAGGTTTACATATACTCTTCAAAAATCCAAATATAATGGTCTCCAAGATGAAGTAATCAAAAATATTTTCTTAAAAGGGGTTTTAGATGAATACATTGACACTCTTAACTTAATGGCTTCAGGAGACATTTATCAGAAAGACTTTGAAGAACTCAGTGAACTATGTATAACTTATTTGAGAAGTACGGGGAAAACGGTAAAAAGCGTGAGAGAACCTGTCAACAAAAACACCAAAGTACACACATCTGGTGGAGTTACTAGAATTGAATTGGGAAACCTTTTGGAAAATTTTAAAACAGATATTTTAGGAACAATTGGGTCTCAGTTAGACACTCTGAAGATTAAGAAAAAGAAGGAAGATGAAAACCCTGTATTAAGCATATTCTGCCCGAAATGTAGACAAAGGCATCCTTTACGAGAATGTCCTTTGGATAGTATTTTTGTATGTACAATTTGTACTGAAAATCATAAAACAGAAGATTGTCCATCCTTACCAGGACTGCAAGCTATATACAAGGGAGGGGAAGCTCCAGGAGCTTCATCTGCACCTAAGAGGCCTTGGCAACCTAGGAACCCGAATATGTATCAAGAACCATCCCCACAACCTTCCGGCTATTATCCACCTTTTCCTTAACAACAACAACACCCATGGAACTGGCCAAATTGTCCACCGCAAAATGTTCCTGCTCAACCTTGGTATCAGGGATGGAGAGAACATAATTATGGAAATAACCAACAACAACATGCAGTACCAATTGCCTAGAGTCCATGTACTCAATATCCTCCAAACATGCATCAGTTATTTCCTAGATTTACTCCACCTCCTTTACCACATATTCAACAAACTCCTCAGCAGCCTCCTAATCCACCTCGACCCACCATATTACCCGCTCAACCCATTCCAAATCCTAATAACATACCACCTCTACCACTCCATAATGCTGATTTTCAAAACTTCCCAGCTTACACCATAATCCCCATTTCCATACAAGAAATACAGTTGAGATCTGGGAAAACTTTAAATAAAACTCAACCTGTAAAAAGAACAGCACCGAAGGTAATTATCCAAGAACATGAAGAAGAACCTGTAGATGATTTATCAAATGGATTATCTTTAAAAGATGTCATCATTCCAAAGAATAAAGTATCTAAATCACAACAAAACATACAAACTTAGGTTCCGTGAACATCTCCTTTTCCTGAGAGGTTGCTTATTGAAAAACCAATTACTCAATCTGAGTTTGACATCATGAATGAACTAAAAAATGTCTTTGTTAAGATTCCATTGTTACAAGCAATCAGAGATGTTACGATCTACACCAAGACCATTAGAGAACTTTTCATTAAGAAACCGGGTCGAAAATAGAAAGATCCACCCACGATACACCTGGTAGGTCAATTATCGGATTGTATCTCTGAAGCTCCTAAGATTGTGAAGTATGCCAACCCCGGGAACCCAATAGTATCAGTTACTATCAATAATGTTTCTATTGGTAATACTTTAGTCGACTTGGGTGCAACCATTAATATAATGACCATCAATACAGTTGAGCTATTACAACTAAATCGATTCCTTCACCCTACCCCTACAGTTCTTGAACTTGCTGATAGAACAACTATAAAACCTGCTGGGGTCCTTGATGACATTCTTGTTACATTAGCTTCATGGGAATATCCTGTTGACTTTATGAAAATTCACTCAAAATATCCCACGAAAGGTCATCCAATCATTTTAGGAAGACCTTGGTTGGCTACGACCAATGCTTTCATAGGATGTCATGGTGGGGATATGTTCATCTCAAATGGCATTTCTTCACAGAAGCTTACTCTTTTTCCGCCTACTCAACTGGTTATAGAAGAATTGTGGTGGATAAAATGTCCATATCATGAGAATGATGAGGAAGAACCTTTATTCTCTGTTGATGAATTTCATGCGTTACAAGAACCAACAGAGGATGATATTTTAAGCCAATTTCTTTCTGTGACAGAAAATGTCAAATTTCCACAAACCTATTTTCAATACGATCAAATTTTCAGGGAGGAATTTCAAGAATGAAGTGAGTCATTCTTCTCATTTTCACCATCTATGGTTTTCACCATTGATGAGCATCCAGGATCATATACCATTCCAGTAGAAATTAGTCCAGGCAAATGTCTATACATCAATTATGAATTAAGTCTCAACCAGCAGGAGCAGTTAACAAATCTTTTGAAAGAACAATCAGGAGCATTTGCATGGGAGTACACTGATATGAGAGCTGTGAATCCTAATACTTGTATTCACCACATATATATCTAACCAGATATAACACCAATAAGACAACCACAAAGGCGTATGAATCCAATCCTGAAAGATTTTGTGAAAGAAGAGTTACAAAAATTATTAAACGTGGGAATCATTTATCCAATTTCTAACAGCAAGTGGGTTTCACCCCTTGTTGTGGTCCCTAAGAAAGTGACGGGGAAATGGAGAATGTGTGTATACTTTAGGGAGTTGAATAAGGCAACCCCGAAGGACTACTTTCCCTTTCCTTTTATAGATCAGGTCTTGGATACCTTGGCCGAGAAAAAGTACTTTTCCTTTCTCGATGGGTGTAGTGGATACAATCAAATTCAAATTGCTCCTGAAGGCCAGGAAAAAACCACATTCACATGTCCTTGGGGCACTTATGCCTATAAAGTGCTACCTTTTGGATTATGCAATGCTCCTGCTACATTTCAGAGAGCAGTCCTTGGGATTTTTGCTGACTTAATTCATGATTGTGTGGAAGTGTAGATGGATGATTTTACTGTTTATGGAAATACTTTAGAAGAAGCCATAAATAATATTGAGAAAGTCTTGATTCGTTGTCAGGAATCTAATTTATCCCTTAGTCACAAAAAATGTAAAATGCTATTAACTGAGGGAATAGTGTTGGGTCATCATTTGTCTGCAGAAGGAATTAAAGTCAATCCAGCTAAAATTGAAGTAATAGTTAAGATTTCATCTCTGAAAACCCAAAAAGATGTGCGAAGTTTTTTGGGACATGCTGGATATTATCGTTGGTTTATTGAAAACTTTACAAAGATAGGCATCCCCATGTTTAAACTGTTAGCAAAGGATGCAAAATTTTGTTGGGATAACAATTGTCAAAATGCTTTTGAAACTTTGAAAGAAAAATTATCCATGGCACCAATTTTACGAGGGCCAAATTGGTCTCTTCCCTTCCATATTTCAACTGATGCCTTAGACACTATTCTAGGAGGAGTGCTCAGACAAAAAGAAAATCAACAAAATTATGCTATTTACTTTACTAGGAAAAACCTTACTCCTCCTGAAATGAACTACACTGTGATAGAGAAGGAATTTTTGGTTGTAGTTCATGCCATTAATAAATTCTAGCATTACATCACTGGGTATGAATTTTTTGTACATACCGACTATTCTGCTATTAGATTTTTCATGAACAAACCAGTTACTACCGGAAGGATCACACGATGGCTTTTGTTACTTCAAGAATTTAACATCACTATAGTTGATTGGCCAGGAAAAGAAAATGTAGTTGCAGATTTTCTTTCTCGGATTCCTCAAAACAGTACTGACATTCCAGTGAATGATAATTTCCTTGACGAACATCTATTTGTAGTGGCTGTTAAGACCCCTTTGGTTTGCAGATACAACAAACTATTTAGCTACAGGGATATTGCCAACTCATTTGTCATCACCACAAAAGAGAAGAATTGTCCAACAGAGTGCTTATTACTCTTGGGTAGGAAGTGATCTTTTCTATACAAGTCCTGATATGATCATTAGGAGATGTGTTCAGGAAGATGAGATTCCCGATATCCTTCAGGTCTGTCATGACGGGCCATGTGGAGGACACTTCTCTGATAAGAGAATGACATATAAAGTATTACAATCAAGATATTATTGGCCGACATTGTTTAAAGATGCAACAAAATATGTAAGAAGTTGCGATAGTTGTTAGAGGATGGGCAGGCCTACCAAAGCAGATGAGATGCCATTACGACCATAGGTTGTGATTGAACCATTTGATAAATGGGCACTTGATTTTGTAGGACCAATTTCCCCAATGTCTATAAAGAAGAAGTACATCTTGGATTGTACAGATTTTGTGACCAAGTGGGTAGAGGCAAAATCCTTATATCAAGCAATTGAGAAATCAGTGGTTGAATTTATTTATGAAGATATATTTACCCTCTTTGGTGTTCCACGAGATATTGTTATTGATCAAGGAGCTCAATTCACCTCTAAACTGATGAAGGAGATCACAGATAAATATGGGATAAAACACTATAAGTCTTCCCCATACCATCCACAAGTCAATGGGCAAGTGGAATCCATGAATAAAGTTTTAGAAGCTATTCTGACCAAGACAATACATTTACATCATAAAGATTGGGCGGATGGACTTCCAGAGGCTTTATGGGCATAAAGGACTACATGGAGAAATACCACTGGTCATACCCCTTATGAATTGGTATATGGCAAGAAAATTCTCCTTCCCATAGAATTTCAGATTCATAGCTTCCGCATAGCAGCAAAATTGGGTTTAAATTTGGATGAGGCACAGAAACAAAGATTTATGAAATTAAATGAATTGGGAGAAATTAGGCAAGATGCTCTTCAAAGAACTATCCTCATACAAAATCAACATAGCAAATGGCATGATACGGCATACAAAGTCTTACAATCAGGATATTACTGGCCGACACTATTTAAAGATGCAACAAAATATGTAAGAAGTTACGATAGTTGTCAGAGGATGGGGAGGCCTACCGCAGCAGACGAGATGCCCTTACGACCGTAGGTTGTGATTGAACCATTTGATAAATGGGCACTTGATTTTGTAGGACCGATTTCCCCAATGTCTAGAAAGAAGAAGTACATCTTGGTTTGTACAGATTTTGTGACCAAGTGGGTAGAGGAAAAATCATTATATCAAGCAACTGAGAAATCATTGGTTGAATTTATTTATGAAGATATCTTTACCCACTTTGGTGTTCCACGAGAGATTTTTATTGATCAAGGTGCTCAATTCACCTCTAAACTGATGAAGGAGCTCACAGATAAATATGGGATAAAACACTGTAAGTCTTCCCCATACCATCCACAAGACAATGGGAAAGTGGAATCCATGAATAAAGTTTTAGAAGCTATTCTGACCAAGACAATACATTTACATCATAAAGATTGGGTGGATAGACTTCTAGAGGCTTTATGGGCAGATAGGACTATGTGGAGAAATACCACTGGTCATACCCCTTATGAATTGTTATATGGCAAGCAAATTCTCCTTCCCATAGAATTTCAGATTGATACCTTCCGCATAGAAGTAGAATTGGGTTTAAATTTGGATGAGGCACAGAAACAGAGAGTTATGCAATTAAATGAATTGGGAGAAATTAGGCAAGATGCTCTTCAAAGAACTATCCTCATACAAAATCAATGTAGCAAATGGCATGATAAATACATTAAGAAGAAACATTTTCAACCAAGGGATTGGGCATTGCTATTTGATTCCAAATATAAAACTTTTAAAGG
>SNQJ01S0004971.1:119635-150502 GCA_010110895.2 Picea sitchensis
ACATCTAGAAAATTAATGTCAAGAGCATGGAAGTTAGATTCAGCCATTAATTTAGCAAGGCCTTGACCTTTGATTAGTTTCGTGGGCTTAATCTCTATATCGTATTCTAAAATGACAACAATCCATTTTCCCCTTCTTCCATCTGGATTTGCCTATGTCAAGATGTCCTTTACTACCGCATTTGGAACATATGCTATGGTATGGGAATGAAGAATGTAGACTCTAAATTCTTTTATGGCCTTTACCAAAGCAAAATCTTGTTTCTCCATTATCTTGTAATTCAGAGCAGCATCCCTTAACGCTTTGCTAAAGAAAGCTATGGGCTATTCATACCCTTTGTTGTTCTTTTGCAGTAACACCGCTGCTATAGTATGTTCGGAAGTGAAAGAAAAGAGATAGAAATCCTTAGTAACATCTGGACTGATCAAAACAGGGGCTTCTGTGAGTGCTCGTTTGACTTATTCGAAAGACTGTCTGGACTCAGAGTCCCATTTTACTTTTACGTCTTTTTTAGGCATGTTTGTAATGTTTCTAAGGAGCTCGGCCAGATTGGGAATGAATCTTCGTAGAAATTTAATTCTCCCAATAAAAGACTGTAGTTCTTTGAGGTTTCTTGGATGTTCTAAATTTTGTATGGCCTCGATTCTGCTAGGGTCTATTTTGATTCCATCTTTGGAGATGATGTGTCCTAGCAGTTTGCCTTCTTCTAACCCGAAAAGGATCTTCTTAGGATTTAAAGAAATCCCAAACCTTCTACATTTCTCGAAGACTCGTCTGAGGTGTCTTAGGTGTTCGTCATCAGATCGGGAAAAAAAAGTTACATAATCCAAATAGAAGACAATAAACTTACCTGATTCTTCCACGAAGCTGATATCCATCGCCCTCTGGAATGTGGCTCCTGCGTTCATAAGACCAAAAGGCATTTTCACATACATGAAAGTGCCCCATGGTGTGGTGAAAGCGGTTTTGTCTTGGTCGTCTGGGTGAACTAGGACCTGATTGTAACCCGAGAAACCATCCAGCAGAGAAATCTGACTGGACCCGACCACCCTTTGCAGGATGTGGTCCATTTTCAGCAAGGGGTAATTATCCTTCAGGGAGACTTTATTCAGATTTTAGAAATCTATGCAGAGTCTGATTTCCCTGGTTTTCTTATGTGTAGGGACCAAATTAGAGACCCACTTGGAAAAACGCAATGGAAATATGATCTTGGCATCGTACATTTTCTTGATTTCCTTTTCTATCAAAGGGAGCAACTTGGGATTTATCCTCCTAAGTTTCGGCCTAAATGGTTTTTGGTCTTCTTTTATTGGAATCTTGTGTTGTATGATGTTGGTATCATAGGCTTTCAAATCTTCATAGCCCCAGGCAAAGACATCCAAATATTCTTTGAACAACTCAATGTATTTGATTTTTTTCTTTGGGGGTAATGATTTAGACAGTTTGACTATCCTAGGTTTCTCTTCAGTCCCTATATTATAGTCTTCTACCTCTTGTCCATGGGCTTTGATTTTCAGTTTTTTGGCTATGTCGTTAAAGTCAAACAAGTCCTCTAAAGGAACTAGACCTCTAGGAAAACATTGCTTTTCAACTGTAAAACATCAACATCCATTTCGTCATCGCCTAATTCTCCTGAATCTATGGTATTTACACTATCAATTTCAAAATCAGAACTATTTACATTTTCATCTTCGTTCTCTAAATCTATATTTGTACATTCAAAATCGTTTTTACACTGCCAAACTCCATATTTTTATTCAAAATATGGATTCAGAATCATTTTGATTCAAAATCTATATTTTCATCTTCGTTCTCTAAATCTTCGTTCTTTACTTACTGCTCCATCAAAATCCATGTTGCAGAAATCAGCGGGTAATTCTTCAGTTATCACGTTCTTCATCTTTGCTACTTCAATGATTTCTTGGCCTTCTTCCTCGCTAGATGTATCTTCCACCAGCTGAGTATCTTGTTCTCCCGTGTCACCATCATTGTACAAGATAAAAGAATCTAGATCGGAATGTGCAGAGTAAAGGGGATAGTTGTGCGGTTTTTCTTGGCTACTGACCATGTACTTCATCAATGTTTCTCTGTATAGCCTTCTTTGTTGCCTGAAAACTAGGATAGTGGCATAAGACATATCCAGCTACATGGTTCCTTTCATCTTAGCCCCCCAAGATCAGGATAGCAACATTCCATACTTCTGTGGGATGTCTACAACTACCACATCCATTACCATGCTCTTCACAGGAATCTGAACCAAGGTGATGCATAGGTCCTTGATCAAACCAATACATCTAACTTTGTTGGAGTCGAATGAGTGTAAATCCTTGTAAGTTCTGGTGACCTCCAGTCCCAGTTTCTCCATTACTGCTTTGGGCATCAGATTGTGGGAAGCACCCGAATCCAGCATAGCGTTATGCAAGATCAGGTCATGTATGTTTAGACTAATGTAAAAAGGAGCGACTTCCCCAGTATCATCTCGACCATCTACTTCCAGTCCGAAAAGAAGCTCGGGTTGATCATCAGTAAGGTTCACAGTGTCCGAATGATTTGCTGATCCAATGGTTAAGGCCTTCATGCCTATGTCAGGTTCAATGGCCAGTGATTTAATCACCTGTGAACGATAACCATCTTTGTTCATCAACTCTGTAAGTGGGATGGGAATTTTTACTTTGGCCAGTTCCCCCTCAAGGATGAAAGGTGTAGGGGCTCTGCCTTGGCTCATCAATTCTGGTTTGTCCACCATATTCTTCTGCTCAGAAGTGATCGATGGATTAATAGGTGAAACCTCAGGCTGTGATGGCCTTTTCAGAATGGTAAGGTTTTTCTTCATGGGAGCATCGGCAGTGATCTTCTCAGGAATCTTCTCAGCAGTACTCTTCTCAGGAATCTTCTCAGCAGTACTCTTCTTAGGAATCTTCTCGGCAGGTGGCTCATAGGTCTTCTTGGTTTCGACTACCTTCTTTGTTTCAGTCATCTTTTTTGGGGAACTCCCTTCTGTCTTCTTACTCCGCAGATTGTACTACCGGTGTACCTCCAAAATGGCATTTTCGAATGCCTACTATTCAACATCTTCAGCTTCTTCACTTACTTTTGTTTGGTTGAGAAGAAAAAGTTCTTGCTTTTCTTGGGTAAGGAAAATCGCTTCGTTGTCGTGAATTCCCATGAGATTGATGTGAGTGTCCTCCAATTCCTCAATCACTTCCTCTCCTTCATCAACATAGTTTTCTTATAGGGGAGGTCTGATATGCTGATCTGGACCCCTCTGCTCTCTTGGATCCCTAGGATCTCTCTGTCTGATTTGAGGAGGGTTTCTCCTAACTTAGGGTTCCGAACTTGGCGAGTTGGTGGGTTTTCTCTCGGAGGATTTCTGTCTGACACAGTAAGTCTTTCCATCATTCTTTCCATTGCTCTGGCTAAAGAATCCAATTTGGAATCTGAGTTCAACGTGGAAGGTTCTTCTTTGATCGTGACTCTCCTTTCTGACCTCTGACGTGCCCTTTTTTCCAACAGATTGGCCTCCACACTTATATCACTTTTCTGCATGTCTGCCAAGGTGGTAGAATTTCTTTCTCTTAGTTGGTACAACATATCGACATCAAAACCATCAGGGAATTTTATCAATGCCAGGCCCTGTGGAGGTTTGATTTCAGCTGGAATTGCATTGTACAGGTTGTTGAAATGGGTGCAGTTATCTTGTACCGTCTCACCTTGATTTCTTCTTATATTCTCATATTTTGAAAATATCTGGAGAGGGTTTTTCTTTACCTCCCATCTGTCAAGAAAACTCCTTTGGAACGTGACAAGGTCAGGGACTGAGGCGACGGGTAAATCTTTGTACCATTTCTTGACGTCACCTGTCAAACTTTGGGCAAAAAATATCATTTGAACGTCAGCCTCATCAACTTCTTCCAGGTCAAAATAATCATTCATTTTGTCAACATGTTGTTGGGCGTTTAAAGGTCCTGTTGCATCAAACTGTGGAATTCTTGTTTGATAGTCTTGGGGCATGGCATGTAGTGGTGCAGCCAACACCAAAGGAGCATATCGAGCTGCCATGATGGGTGGACGAGGTGGGACGACAACTTGGATGATCGACAAAGTAGCGACTGAAGACGAGGACGAGGAGGGGCTGGATAGAACTGAGGGAGTGATTTGCGGTTTAGGCGTGGGAGACAGAACTTCGGGGGTTCGGGGTTGCAAAACAATTGGGTCAAAGATGATTCCAGTCACAAAACTATCGGACCGTGCTCTCACTAGGCTTTGCTGTGGAAAGGTATCAAGGTCAGGGTTTTGAGAGGTAGCAGGTTTCCCTGAAAAAGAAAGGGACTTAGGAAAGGGAAAATGACTCACTGAACCTTCAGCTGAGGTCTTTTTCCTGAGCAACTATTCGGGGTTATCTGTCACTATCGCAGGTTCTGGGTCGGGATGAGATCGACTGTAAACTTTCTTGGGAGCTAGAATTCTTTTGGTTTTTTATATATATATTTTTTAGTTTTGTGATTTTGAAAATAATATGTACAAAGTTTAATCAACCTCTAAACATTACTTTCTTTTCAATATTTGCAATATTGTGGGAACAAAATTTCTTTTCAGGGAAAAAAAAACGTGAAATTATCAATTTTTAGTTCTGTCCCCAGTGGAGTCGCCACTATGTTAGCACTTGGTAAATTTCCTAGAGGTTGAAAACAGAAGAAATCTAAAAAGGTAACTTTATCCAACCGCTTTTGAAGCTGGGATCTATCCCTTCCATCTCCAGAGAGGGATCTCTCTATATGATTTAGCTATGTTTCCAATTTTAGATATTAGGCTAGGTAAAGAAATAGATTGGTTTTGAAAGTCAAAGTATTTTTCGAATTGGTTGAGACAATCTACACATCCATTG
This sequence comes from Picea sitchensis, assembly GCA_010110895.2. Taxonomy (NCBI): domain Eukaryota; kingdom Viridiplantae; phylum Streptophyta; class Pinopsida; order Pinales; family Pinaceae; genus Picea; species Picea sitchensis. Next base: position 124,521 of record SNQJ01S0004971.1, read on the forward strand.
GGATATGGGGTCTGTGTTTTAATAAAATATGAAATACAACCAGAAACACGAAGGAAGACTTCCACAGGGCGAGATAATATACTCACTGTATCTTTTAGTAGCTTAGATGATGGACAGAAGAAAAGACGAGAAAGATAATTTCAACTAAGACACAGTTAAGAATTTCTTAATTGAAAACACCAGAAGATAAACACTAAAATCTTTCGAGTCAGAAACAGGGTATACGAGATAAATCCTAAAACATTCGTTACTCTTAAAGATTAGAATTAGAAAACAAGATTATCAAAAATCAAGAATAACATTCAACTTAGAGAGTAAACATCACCAGTGAATACACGCAAGAATCCTGTAAAAGTGCCTCCTTTTTATTAATGGAAGATCTCTTCAAAAATATTACAGTCTGAATAGCGTCAGGGTGTGAAGATCAACAACCCTCAATACTTCGAAAGGTGAAGTATTTATAACTCAAATTACAAATGTTAATGTCATAAATGATCAGGACATGCTAATTCTATTTTTAGCCTAACTAATTTAACAAATCTCCTAAATCTAGGAACTGCTTGATGACTTGGTGTAACTGCACACTGATTTCTAGGGTAGACCGTTGATGAAGCCTTTACACGACCTCATCTGATTGGATAGGTGACTGGACCTGGACAACTCATCTGCTAATCGAGTAGATCGCAGAGCTCTTCCCATCTAAGATGGCTAGGCACATTGACTTTGAGCAGTCTTCGATACACTTCTGTATATTTGGCGAATGTAGGCTTGGTGAGGAATATGTATCGAATCTTGTGTTGGATACTGATGTCCCACTGAAGGGCGTCCAGGAATGCTTTTCCAATGATTCTCCCTTGTATGCCAGCAAAATTTGAACTGTCCTTAGACACCTCAGCCAATCTCTTCTTGTAATCCAGAAGTGTCATCAGTTTATCATTAATAACCTTCATACCAGGTAGACCTTTCTTTTGGAGAGCCTCAATCTTATTGAAATACCTTTGTACCCCCTGGTCCATGACCTGAACCTTTTCTTCCATCTGAAGAATTAGTCCTCTCTTGGTTAGGAATCTTTTGACATCAAGGATGGTCTCGGTTCTGTCTTCAATCTTCAGCTCTTCCAACTCTTCCCTAGTCTTAGAATTGAGGAACTTGATGATCTCATTTGCCTGTGTTGGCCTGTCTCCCAATTCTACTCTAATCTTCTCAATGGCCTGTTTTCTCCTCTGGACCAACTCATTTTGCTCAAACATGATTTGGATCATGGGCCATATCTCATTTATGGACTTTGTGATGTCTGTCCATACATTCTCTTTGACCTTAGCCAAAGTCTTTCCTGCCACTGTTTGCTTTTGGAGCTGTTGTAGCTCCTGCTTGAGTTGCTCTGTTACCTGCTTTTATTTGGAGAGGCTGGTCTGGAAGGAATCTTTTAGTTCCTGAAGGTTCTCAACTTCCTTTTTAAGCCTGCTGATCTCTGTCTCCTGCAGGATCATCTTTTCCATGGATTTAGCCAGGTCAGCTGTATTCTCTTGGGATGTCAATGGAGTTGCGGATGGGACTGATGTCACTGATACACTGCTTGATATTGAAATTGGAATGGCACTCAATGGAATGACTTTCATTGGCTTCAACTACTCCTTCTCTTTCAATAATCTCTCCATTTTAGCTTCCATTTCTTTGAGCTGTGCATTCTGCTCCATGAGCAGCTTGAGCATTTCGTCCTTCTCGCCTTCTTTCTCTACTATCTCCTTCGTCTGTGAGTCCTCTGTGGGTGGGAGCTTCAGTTGTTTCCTCAAGGAGGCAATGTCAGCATTCTTCTTCTTCATCATTTCCTCCACTTCTTTGACATTTGAAGGGTCATAGCCGATCTTGAAGACCAGCTCCTCCAAAGTTTTGATTCTATTGTCCTTCGCAAAGGATGAGATCTTCTCTAGCTTGAGTTGTGTTTGAGTATTGTTCAATGACACCTGCAATTTTGCTGCAGAAGCAGAAGCATGCGCCAACGTATGGAACACCATTTCCCTTGTTTGTTTGTGCAGATCCATCTAATCTGCTGGGTGCATGTCCTTCGTCTGGAATTCGAAGGTGGCCCTCTTGTAGTCTATGATCACCTTGGGGTCTGGTACCTGCGCCTGGAGGAAGGCCATGTGCATACTGCCCTTTTCTGTGTCAAATGTAGACAGTAGCCTATGTTGCGTAGTCGACTTCTGCTTCTGAAACTGAGCGTAAGTACTGTTGGTAAGGGTCTAATTCTTTTCTTAATCAGCTCGTACTTCTCGAAAATGCTCAACTTGGGACCAGTCTTGCCCAGCTAAGTGTCCAGTGGGGAGTCCGAGAATTTCTTTGGCACTGCTGGGGTGATGTCCTTATGTAGGCTTGAGCCGAAAGGTGGAATAACAGACTTGACCACTGTGGTAGGTGAGGATTCTTTCTCCCTTGTAGGGTCAGGAACTATGATTGTCTTGGGTCTCTTAGTGTGCAACTGTAACTCCTCGGATGATACCTCCGTGACAGGCTAAGATAAATCTTTATGAGGCCTCTTCTCTTTTGGGACCTGTGGCATGGTCGTTGGTGGCACAGTGGTCAGGGGAGTCTGCTGTTCTATTTCGACCAAAGTGTTTGGCACCCACACTGTTTGATTTGCGAATTTTTCAATTTCGGGCTTGGACACATGAACATACGGGATGTTCTTGTTCTTCACCCTCATAGCTAAGATGATCCCATAAGGATCATAGTGCCATGAGAAGCTCATAAAGAACTTCATTTCTTTCAACATCCTGTCAGCTTCTTCCTTGGCACCTCGACTGTTGCAGATGAAGGAGCCAATATGCCCCTTGATTCAAAGCTGCTGCTTTTTCTTCAAAGATACAAGATGGATATCATCTGAATTCATGATCTGTCTTATATACTCTAACGTGAATATTCTGACCGACACATACTTGGGTAGCTTATAGGGTGGCAACTCGCACCAGTATACTCTGATCTCAGTATGGTTTTGATACAGGAACCAATCCCCATTCTTTGTGTTGTTCGAGAGATGCAGGATTCTCTGGACTTCATCGTTTATTCGAGGCTCGGGCCTGCCACTCAACATGCTTACCACAGGGTGGTAGAACAGATCGATGAATGCCTTGAAGCTATACTCTGTGGAGTTATGCTTTAGCAAAGAGGTCCATACTGTGACTACCTGAGGTTTACCATCTGCATCCATCTTTTGCATGGAAAATGCAAACTTATCCACCTGGAAAAAGACGAACAAGTAGGCTAATATTGATGAATATCTGAACATTCCCTCCGTGCCGAAATTCATGAATATTGTCTGCTAAGAAGGTGATGAAATCAAACTGGGTGGTGGGCTTTTCATTGATGGAGAAAATGGATAGAAAACCTAGAATAGGCTCATCTACCCACTGGTCAGAATAGTACCCAAGCAAAGCACAAAGGGAAGAAATGACATGGTTTCCCTTAGTGGAGAACATGGACGATGGGTAAGGGGGATTTGTGGAAGGGAATTGAGCAGAGGTGGGAAGGAAAAGCTCGAATATTTGAGCTCTTTGGGGAAAATTCATCTTCTGATACAACTCTGTAAGGATTTCCAGGTTGAAAGGAGACGCAGAGTTGGGACAGGGAATTTGCATCATCTGGTCTATGTTTTTGGGCGTGATGAGGAACAGGGTGTCTCTGGATGAGGATATGACAACTCTTTGTTTAGGAATATAGTGAGCTTGACATTTAAGCACGAACTCGGGAAAATGGTGGATCTGGGGAAAAAGGTAAAGGGGTAAATTGGACTCCCAGAGTCCAATTTCATCACTCTAGTCTAGGAACACTTCCTTGAGCCATGAATGGAGGTCTGAGAAATAGAAATCACATTTGGTATTTATGATCAATCTGTCTTTGTCGACCAGTGGGATATGGTGCAGGTCGACAGGAGGCGGGAAAAATGGATTCTCTTCTCCTTCTGCTTGTCTGGGCTTTGGCGAAATTTCTGCAACAGTACCTGCAGTAAACACAAAGTTAGTGGGGTCGACTGACTATGGATGAGGGCGATGAGATGTAATGGAGGAGCAAGAGATGAGTTTATCTGGTGCGACGAGTGAACAATGAAGGTAGGGGAAAATGATAGTTTTATTTAAAAATGGGGTCGATTGGGCACAAGAGACAGGTCAGCTGGATAACGGATAGGTTATCCAGTAATAAATGGGCAACGGGTCATTTGGGGGTGAGATGGCAGGTGACGGTGGTTGAAAGATACGAACGAGTGATGTGGCGGCTAGGGATTGGAGGTAAAAGTCGCAATAAAGGGCTTTCCATGAGTGAAAAAGGGGGAAGGGACTGACAACAGTTATGGGATGTGACTAACTCGGGAACAAGTGGAACAAGTGGAAGGTGACGTCCATAAGTGACGGGGGGTCTGTCAGATAGCAGATGGTGACGGGACTTTGGGACCAATAGATTATGCCACATAATACAAGGGACCCGCCAGAGGGATATTACCATTCCGGACCCCCCCCTTCAGTTAAAAGTAGATCATCCAGGGGGGTCCGAAATCCAATTAGGTTCGTTGATCTACGCACCCGTTTCCTGGCCGCAGATCTGAGCGCGCCTTTTATTGCTCATTCCGGACCCCCACCGTTCATTAAAGGAATAATGGACCGGGGGGTCCGGAATCCAATCTGGACTGTTGATTTAAGCGCTTTTCCTTGGGTCGTCTAGATGAGCGCCAGTCTTATCACCGATTCTGGACCTCCCCCCCCCCCGCCCGGCTAAAAGAAGAACAGTCGGGGGGGTCCAGAATGCTCTGTGCACTGTAGATTTGGGCACTGCAATCAGGACCGTCGGTATGTGCAGAGAGTATAAATGGGGAGCAGAAAAGCACATGCGCTGTGAAAACTTAGGATAAATGCATTTTATGAGTTTTTCCCCATATTTTCAAATAAACACCACCAAGGGACTTTGACCAAACTATCTTTTAGGAATTTGAAACATGGTGCAACCCTTACATCAAGCGGGCTTTATTGAAATGAAGCAATAGTGCCACTAACCTATGTTCTAACCTAGTTTTCTATGAAAGTTAACCCAGATTAAACTGTTGGGTTAAGAAATTACTCTACTCTAGGGCTATCTGACCAGGATTAGATAGTCTGGCCATATTTATTCACTAATCTAACCGAGACACTTTGGCTAAGATTAAACTATTTAGCCAAATTCATTCCCTACCCTATCAACATCAAATTTAAAAAGAACTTGGCCATGCTTGAAAGGTATGGACCAAGTTACTATTATTGCATGGGGCTTTTATTGCAATTCTTTTATGCCCTCTTTTCTTTCTTTTTCTTTTTCTTTTCTTTTCTTTTTTCTTTTTCTTTTCATTTCTTTTCCCTTTTTCTTTTCCTTTTCTTTTTTCTTTTTCCTTTTTCTTTTATTTTCAAATTATTTGCAGAATGAAAAATCATTTGTCAACAAAAATACTAGAGATAGATAATATCCCAGTCACCATTTGATTCCTATAACTTATAGGGTGAAAATAAGGCCAAAGCGGAAAGAAAGGCGATTTTGGAAAGTAGGCATGCACGAGGAAAGAGACAGCTGAAAGGAAGAACAACAAGCGCGCATGCATGGAAGACCTAACGACAGTAGGGTTAGGGTTTTTGCAATGTATTGTGATGGCTGAAGATCTAGAAATGTATAAATATAGATATCTAGGTCTCATAGCAGGGTTGTTTTCATTGTTGGTTTTTGATATAGAGAGACGAATGTGAAGAAGAAGATTCTATGTAATATTTTTCTGTATGACCTACTTTTGTAAGTTGTTGATCTAGAGAGGAATAAGGAGCTTATATCTTGAGGGTTATATCACAGGCCGAGGAGCCTGGTGCAATCTAGTCCGCCTCATAATAGATTTTATCCCAACTAAGAAGATTTGTAAAGCACACAATGCTGTAGATTCAGAACAACTATAATAAAAGAGCTAAGAGCTAGAACTTTGTGGATGTAGCCTAGGAGGGGGTGAAACACAATAAAACCTATGTTATGTGATTGCATTCATGTGTTTATTTATTGTATTCAATAGGTATTGATATGCTAAATGAAGGAGTTTTTATATTTCCTGCATAAGTGTAAATAACAGTGTATTGTGTTAATAAGATATAATAGAACTCGCAACGTACAGTTCTCAAATCTCCCACTCAATCCTAGGCTACAAACACATGAGTATTGCAGCCACTCATTAAGAATATCTTGGGTGAGATGGCACAGTGCACCCTGTGCACTGCGTTGCCTTCTGCTTTACCAGGAGGGCCAATAGTTTTAGAGGCTTTGTTGGAACCCTGAATAGACATGAACCCTGGGTCACTCAATACAAACTCAAATAGGATATAAGTAACCAAAAAATGGTTATGTTTATGTTGGTAGCAATAGTAGAGGATTGAGTAGATGAGATATGTTGAAGATCTATTAAAAGATACCTAAGATTTACAGGAGGCAGATCAAGAAAATACTAAAGCAGAGAAGAAAGAAATGAGCCACTAGGAGGGGATGTTAAGACCGTGGAATCCCACAAAAGCATAAATCAAACGATGGGTAAGGACAAAAGAGTTGGATTTTTCACAGAAAGATAACAAAAACCTTAGAGTAACACCGTGCAAATATCTTGAGAAGTACGTGTTTACTGATTTGCATGAAGTATTTTTCTGTGATTTCCCACACTTATTGCAGGAGTGGATACTAAGGTTGAAGGATAACCACGCAACGAACCAGATCTGACAGTTAGAGTGGACCCCAGCACAGATTCAACAGTTACAACAAATGAACAACAAATTCACCTGCGCAATAGTTTTTTGGCTCGATAGTATTGTGGCAGGCTTCATAACAGAGTTTGCAGTAGATACAACGAAGTCGTATAGCGCAGTGGAGAAATATTTTATACGCAGACCTTGAGGAAGGTACATTAAATTGTTGTATACTTATATTAAGATACCGCTATACAACAAAGGGGTAATGACGATGGATTCAGAAAACTAAAATTTCTTGCGTGCATGGGGGAAGGGGGAAGCACTGACAGAAAAAGGAGAAATGGAAGGAGGAAAGGATAAGGGAAAGAAGGAGGAACCTATTATATCCACAAATAACATAGTCAAAATTGTTAATTTTAGGTGGTAGGAGGTCATTGAAAAATACATTTCCAAATTTATTAAGGCTCACTTTTGAGAGCTTTATGTTTGTAATAAAGTTTGAAAAACGTTGGATTTGATTTTTATTTCAAAAAAGCCAAAACTTAGGTTTCGGTGGCTAAGCACCTTTTCAAAAGGGCTTCTAAGTCACCGAAAGCCCTAGATTTTGGCGACTTAAACGCGATTTGGGGCTATTTTAGCCACCAAAATTGTAGAAGCTTGGAAGCGGTCAATGAGTCTCATCACGTGCCCAAATCAATAGAAGTAAGGTGATATGATTGCAATTAGATGCTGAAACAACAGGAGGAAGATTGATTGAGGTAAATCAGGCCCGATATTGTAGGTACCTGATTAATGAGTTTTAGTGGCAAGTGATTACAGGTGCTCGAGATTGCAGGTGCCAAGAATATATGTGCAAGTGTCCTGTGGTCATAGGTGGATGTAGGAAATCTCCATAGGAGGAATGCATCAGATAGAGAAGCAGATTTTGACATTATTTTGTTTGCAGAGATTGGAATGTCTCATGTCGAGCTGTAAGATATGTACTGTAAACTACCTAAATCAAAGCATTGATGTTTACTGACAGGGTCAATGCTATGCTTTCTTAAGGTGCATGTTATACAGATTGTGTGATTCATACTCACAAGGCTACAGAAGCCCCAAAGGAGCAACATTAAAGATCATCAAGCTGAGAGAAAATGAATTATTGCAATTTTGAAAGACAATTTAAAATAGAGATTTTGATGGCTTAGGCGAGATTTCACAACTATTCTTAGCCACTGAAAGCAGAGCTTTCAGTGTCTTCCAGGCTCAGATTTTGGCTCTCCTAGCCACCAAAAGTACAGAACAGGGAAGAAAGCCACCATTTTTGCATAGATCTGAGATTTTTTGATCCAGATGCCTCGAGGATGGATGCTAATGACAGATAATAATTAAAAGCATCATTATTAAGGTTTTGTTCTAGATTTAAAGGTGCCAGCAAGGAGGAGAAGATTGAGTTTGCTACCTAATTTTGGCAAAAAAATGACTTTTGACACAAGGTGACAAATTTGAATTAGCTATCAACTTAATAAAGATCTCCTACAACTATCGAAGATCATGAGGACATGAAGACCATTAAGATTAGGTGTTGACCTATTGAATAGGATCTCTTCCTATTTTTATGAAACTGTTTTTGACTTTCTATTTCAAGCAAATTTGATCCAGTTTTCCAGGATCTGGAAACTTCTTGTAAAGGCTATAAAGCCAAGAACATTTGATGAACTAAGGGTTCGAGTCTAGAGACTAGACCATGCTAATATTATATAGAGACATTTTACCATAATAAATATCACAAGTTCCTTTCACTGTTTTTGTTAGATAACCATTTCTCTCTTTTTACATTGCTTGTGATTATTTTGTTTATGTTAGATAACCATTTTCTCTCTTTTTCTGTGCTTGACTGATTACTGTTGTCTAAGTATATCTAGTTGCAAATGACTGTCATCTCATTGGTCAACTCATAAACACTAATTTAATAAGTAATATGTGCTATATTTATTCATCCCATCACACATCTGATTTGGTTGATAGATATAGACTTTCTTCACCCACCACTCAGTTACTCATCTGATTATACACTTTTGAAAGCATTGTCTCATCTGGTTATGTATTTGACTATCTTGAGAGTAAGTCAGTTATCTAGTATCCCATTTGATCTAATAAACACATAAAACCAAAACACATTTTAAGTTAACAAGATTCTTCAAGCTACAACCTGAGAAGGACTCCTGGAGTGATAACAAATTGGCGTCGTTGTCGAGGAGAGGAGATTGAAGCTTAGCTTCCTTGGGACACGACATCGATCCATATTTGATGATAGACAAAGCCTTGACATTTACTTGGTTGTAATATTATATCTGGTGACTCCATTGAATAACTGTGGCTCTGAGAAGAGCTCATACCAAATAAAATCAAGAGAGGCCACCAACAACACCTGTTGCAGACCTAGAAAATATTATCAAAAGAGGAAGAGCCCTACAAAGGCAAAATTCCAGAGCAGCAAGGACATCTAGATCAAGTATCTCAAGAGGTGTTTCTTCTTTATCTGTACCTATAACACCTTCCATTAAGTCTACTTCTGTTGAATCTTCTTCTACTCGGAAAATTGTAGTTGAATCAGAAAATTTGAAAGGTGTTGAGCCTTCCATAGATTTTGCTATTATAAATCATTTTCCTGAGAATTTTTCTGTACATAGGTTAGGGAAAGGGGTTGTACAATATACCTTGGAAGAAGAATTCTCCTCTTCTCTAAACTCTTTGAAAATAGAACCAGAAAAACTCTACTCTTATACTCATACCAGTTTGTCTGTAGTACAGTCTGTTCTCCAAGACTTGTTTGTAAAAGGAGAAGAAAATCTAACCCTGCTGCTAGGGAAGATTTACAAAGCCTTATATTTCCCTGATCCATTTGAGTTTAATAAGACTCCACTGGGAAGGATCCAGTTAACAGAAGATGAAGGAGCTGAATTTCAAATCCAGGTATCAGTTCATTAGTTTGCTTCATGAACTGTTGTTTTTCTTCATCAACTCTTTCATGTTTTTCCCTTTGCGTGTAAAGAGAATAATTTTCTATTTTGTATATTAAGAAAATCATCATCCTTCTTGTATATATCCGTCTTTAGAAGAAGAATATCTGCATACTGCTTATATTGTAGATTTTGGTTTAGTATCTATACCTTAGCCCGTTCATAAAGATGATCATTGTATTCAAATCTCCTTTGAATTTGATCAACCATGTAACCATACAGAGGTCAAAACTTATTCAAACCATGTCCATAGCTCAACACCTTGTGGCATTACTGTTGAACCTTGTCATCAACATGTTAGATCTCATAATCAACCTACTACTTTTCAAATTAAGATCAGGATGAATATGTTCAAACCTTTAAGGCTTCCCTATCTCCTTAATCCTTACCCTCTTGACTGTTATGGATATCTTCCCCAATTTTCTAGAGAAAATCAAGTTTCAACTGAGAGGCACTTGGAATCCTTTGAGGATTTTGTTGAGCAATTTGAGATTGTTCATGAAGATGTGATCATGATATTTTTTTCCAAGTCTTTGATCAGAGATGCTTCTGCATGGTTTAAGGGTCTGAGAGCCGATTCTATTGGCTCTTGGATCGAGTTCTCTAACGTTTTCTTGAAGTATTGGGGTAAGTAAAAATCACTAGATTCATACCTTGCCGATTTTTATGCTTTGAAGAGAGAGAAGGGTGAAGCTTTGCCTATCTTCAATCGAAAATTTTGTAGCATCTATCATGACATGCCTTTGGAGACCCGGTCTTCAAAGACAACTGCCATGATATATTATGTTATGGGTCTTCATTTAGAACTTGCCCTTCTTCTGCTAGAACAAAAGTCTTCAGCCTTAAGGAGCTTGTTTGAAGATGCTCAAGAGGTAGAGGAGAACATCCATGCTTCTAAGAAGATTAGAGGGTGGGTTTACTCTGAAAATTTGCAATCACATAAGCAAGAAGAATGTCAGCAGACAGGAGGTCAGTATGTTTCAGAATTTGAGCAGGAAGGTAATGAATGTGAACTAGTTTTGGAACAACAACGAGCATGTGATTTTATTTCAGATTCAAAGAAAGAAAGCAGTGAGTATGAAACAAATATGGAATACTAGCCTAAAAGTGAGTATATTTCAGATTCAGAATCAGATTCTTCAGTATATGCAGAGTATTCTAGAGACAGGTATACATGTGAAGTTTATGATCAGTTTGTAAATCAAGAAGAGTCTATGATAACTGATGATCGCATAGGAAATTATATGTTCTTAGATGATTCTAATCCTTATGATGTAAAGCCTGTTTCATTATCCTCTGGTGAGAACTATTTTGATGAGGAAATTGTAGTTGTTGATGATCACAAGTTGATCTCAAAAGGACCAGAAGATTATCAGTCTTCCTGTAGAGGAACAGTCATGGCTGAGGAAGAGGCTGCCATAGATCTGCAACTGTTTCCTGAAGAGAAGCATGTTTCTTATCTTCTTTTCAAGGATTCGGTGGAAACATTCATGGAGTTATACTTTTCAGAAAGATTGAAAGTTTTAGATTTCTTTAGCTTGCCAGTGTTTCTGGGTAAGTACGGTTTCCTGAAAGACTTCTTATCACTGTTGTTTCATGTCAAACATCATTTGTTGATCAGCGATAAAGATGATATTTCTTCAGTATTAAAATTGCTTGGATGGTTGTTATGGAAATTAGCCTTTACCTAACCTAAATGCAGATCCGGTTAGAGTAGGAGTAGGAGTAGGAGAATAAGCTTGTTTTATGAGCAAGTAGTATCTTTCAGTTTTTGGTTTGTTGAATAAGTACAGTAGGCTACATGTGTACAAATATCAGTTGCACAGGTCTTCAGAGTTTGAAGGTGATAAGTTAATAAGGCCAGATGACTCCATAGCTCAATGGTAAAAGCTACAGGTTTGCAGAAGATCAGTTGCACAGGAAAAATAACTCCATGCCCAATGGAAACAATAGAGGATAGGTTTGAACTTTTGATTTACAGGAAATGCATCTATATCTAAGGTTCTTGAAACCTCACAGGGAGGCTTTCATCCCCAGAAGGAGCTAGATGTTATCTCCTTAAATAACATAGTCAAAATTGTTAATTTTAGGTGATAGGAGGTCATTGAAAAATACATTTCCAAATTTATTAAGGCTCATTTTTGATAGCTTTATGTTTGTAATAAAGTTTGAAAAACATTGGATTTGATCTTTATTTCAAAAAAGAAAAAACTCAGGTTTCGGTGGCTAAGCACCTTTTCAAAAGGGCTTATAAGCCACCAAAAGCCCTAGCTTTCAGCGGCTTAAACACGAAATTTAGGGCTATTTTAGCCACCAAAACCGCAGAATCTTGGAAGCAGTCAAAAAGTCTCATCACGTGCCCGAATCAACATAAGTAAGGTGATATGATTGCAATTAGACACCTAAACAACAGGAGGAAGATTGATTGAGGTAAATCAGGCCTGAGATTGTAGGTACCTGATTAATGAGTTTTAGTGGAAAGTGATTACAGGTGCCTGAGATTGTAGGTGCCAAGAATGTATGCGCAAGTGTCCTATGGTCATAGGTGGATGTAGGAAATTTCCATAGGAGGAACACATCAGATAGAGAAGAAGATTTTGACATTCTTTTGTTTGTAGAGATTGGAATGTCTCATGTCGAGCTGTAAGATATCTACTGTCAACTACCTAAATCAAAGAATCGATGTTTACTGATAGGGTCAATGCTATGCTTTCTTAAGGTGCATGTTATACAGATTGTGTGATTCATACTCACAAGGCTGCAGAAGCCCCAAAGGAGCAACATTGAATATCAACAGGCTGAGAGAAAATGAATTATTGCAATTTTGAAAGCCAGTTTAAAACAAAGCTTTCGGTGGCTTCCAGGCTCAGATTTTGGCTCTCCTAGCCACTGAAAGTACAAAATAGGGAAGAAATCCACCATTTTTGCATAGATCTAAGATTTTCTGATCGATATGCCTCAAGGATAGTTGCTAATGATAGATAATAATTAAAAGAATCATTATTAAGTTTTTGTTCCAGATTTAAAGGTTCCAGCAAGGAGGAGAAGATTGAGTTTGCTACCTAATTTTGGCAAAAAACTGTCTTTTGACACAAGGTGACAAATTCAAATTAGCTATCATCGTAATAAAGATCTCCTACAGCTATCGAAGATCATGAGGACATGAAGACCATTAAGATTAGGTGTTGACCTATTGAATAGGATCTCTTCCTATTTTTATGAAACTATTTTTGACTTTCTATTTCAAGCAAATTTGATCCAGTTTTCCAGAATCTGGAAACTTCTTGTAAAGGCTATAAAGACAAGAAAATTTGATGAACTAAGGGTTCGATTCTGGAGACTAGACCATGATGATATTATACTGAGACCTTTTACCATAATATAGATCACAAGTTCCTTTCACTGTTTATGTCAGAATACCATTTTCTCTCTTTTTCTGTGCTTAACTGATTACTGTTGTCTAAGTTTATCTAGTTGAAAATGACTATCATCTCATTGGTCAACTCATAAACAATGATTAATAAGTAATATGTGCTATATTTATTCAACCCATCACACATCTGATTTGGTTGATAGATATAGACTTTCTTCACCCACCACTCGGTTACTCATATGATTATACACTTTTGAAAGCATTGACTCATCTGGTTATGTATTTGAATGTCTTGAGAGTAATTCAGTTATCTAGTATCCCATTTGATCCAATAAACACATAAAACCAAGACATATTTTAAGTTACTAGGCTTCTTCAAGCTACAACTTGAGAAGGACTCTTAGAGTGATAACAGAACCATTGGACCCAATCATGATGGATGATGACCAGATCAAGCAGATCACGACAACAACCGGAAATATGCATAGAGGAGTACCCTACCAATACGAGGTTAATACCAAGAAGAGATTCGTAGCCGCAAGGGAAGGCTTCGCGAGTGATGAGGAAGAGGTAGAGGATCTTCGGGCTGTGGAGTAGATTGAGGAAATCCTGCATGCATAATATGAGAGGAAGACGAGAGGTCCAAGAACAGGAAGAGAGGGCAGTGATCCTATCCATATTAATGTTAGTGTGGAACCCATAAACCCATGTGAAACTAATACACCAAAGAGAACACCACAATTTAGACAATTAGATTTTGGGAGAAGAAGGATAGCAGGAAGTACATCCACACAAGGAACAACAACTGGAGGAGCTAGTTTAGGCAACACTAGTCAAGTATCTACACCATGCAGAGATAGTAGTTTAGCATTTAGAATGGCAGGAAATGATCCCACCATCAGGTTACCATAATTTAAAGGAGAGGTGTAAGAGGACCCGAAAAAACATTTGTTCATCTGTGAGAAGATTTGGGAAGAAAAAAAAATCACTGACGAAGATACTAAACTAGCACAACTAGCGATTACACTAAGGGATAACGCACTGGATTGGTATATGAGTTTAGCTACAAACAATCCACCAGGGACAACCAAAACAATTTCAGACAACAAGAAATTACTGATAAACGAGTTCCAAAAGTCGAGTTCAGAAGATCAATACATGAACGAGATGATCGAAATTAGACAAAAACCAGGAGAATCCATATGGGAGATTGACCAGAGATTCAAGCAAATGAAGGGAAAGTTGAAATATCTCATGACCGATATGCAGCATAGATGCATGTTCATCAATTCTCTATTTCCACACTTAAAATATCCATTGCGACAACATAATTTTCAGATGCAGGCAGAGGCTCTGCAGGCAACCCTGCAATTGGAAGAAAACTAGTACCAACAGATGGATCTAGCCATTGAAGAAATGAAGGAGGATTTGAAGAACTTAACATTCCATCTAAACCAGAATAAAATTAAGGACAAACGAGAATCCGTTTGGTGTACTACATGCATGATGGAAGGACACCATAAGAACGAATGTCCAACATTCGCGCAGTATATGGCAACAAGAATGCCAAACCCATTACCAACAGGAGGACTATGGTGTGAAATCTATAAGAAACTGGGCCACGATCCATATCACTACCCGTTGATGTAGAAATACTAGAGAGTTCCAAAGAGTTCATATTGCAACTTTTGAAAGTCAGTGGGCCACGATGACAAAGATTGTAGAACTATGAATTTGATGCAATAAAGAACATCAGATGCATATAGAGTGCAGACACAAATGATGACTGGGCAATCCGCACCACAATTTAACCAAGTTCAAACCCCATACAACACTACATAGCAGCACTAAAATACTGTGCAAAAACCATATAATACCGCACAACTGCAGTACAACATAGCGCAACCTCAGTACAATAGAGCGCAAAATCAGTGCAACACCGTGCAGTATAATCAGGCGCCTTAGTATAACGTGCCCATAGGAGATCGATCGGTCTATAGAGGTGGAGGACGAGCGAGAGGAGGTTTTGGACAGGGTAGAGGACCAGTCATATGTCACAATTTCCAACAACCGAGACATTATGCAAGGGAAAGTCCACTTCCACCAACAACTTGTATGTATTGTCGTGCATCGGACCATGATACGGAGGAATGTCTGACATTATTGGTAAATATTTAGGAAAACAAGAACCAGAACAATCAAAATGTTCAGTGTATTTCATCCGAAGCGAGGGATGAAGGATGAAACATTAACATAGTTACCCACGGAGGAGCTAAAATAGGAAATGACGTAGTCTGACAAGAGCCACTACAACACCAGTGGGTGAAGAAGAACGTTGAACCAAGGAAGCAGTTCGACGCGCATAATGAGAAGGATATATTTAAGAAAGCCAGACAAGAATTCCAGAAGGACGACACTGCATCGACTTCAACAACAAAAAAGCAAGGAAGCACCAGAATACAAGATGCCTCCGCTATTGGATCATACCAATGAAATGTAACCCATGGGACAAGTAAGTACAATCAAAGGATTTTTGCAATCATGTGTAAAAGTAGTGATTGATCCATCATATGTAAAAATACTACAAAACATATTAGAAAGATGTAGTATAGAGATGGAAGGCTAACTAGAACAAAAAATAGTCAATCACCTACATACAAGGAGAAGAACAAGTAGGGAGTTCAGACTGAATGCCAACATCATAGATTTCAACATGGGAGATATTATACTGGATCTAGGATCTAAAGTTAATGTATTAAAAAAGAAGACATGGAAATGTATGGGAGATCCCACATTAGGATATTCACCTGTTCAACTGAAACTAGCAAACCAACACAGAGTACTACCAATTGGTAGACTAGAAGGAGTGACAGTAGACTTGGATGGAGTGCGCACTAAAGCAGACTTTGAAGTGATTGAAATAGTGGATGACACAACACCATATCCAACGTTGCTTGGATTGGATTTGGAATTTACAACGAAGCCATAATTAATTTGAAGACACGAAAAATGGCATTTGACAACCAGGCCATAAGTACTTGGATATATCTTGGCGCAACCAGGAGCGGGAGAGTTGGATCACCCTATACCATTTGCGAGTAGAAAGACATCAGAATCAGAACATAACTATAACACCACAGAGAGGGAAGGCCTAGATATGGTCTACGTACTACAGAAGTTCAAACATTACTTATTGGGAAAACACTTTAAGATGTTCACAGATCACTTCGCCCTTAAATACCTAGTCAACAAGCCAGTGTTGGGGGGGAGGATCTGTCGATGGTTACTACTATTTCAAGAATTTTATTTTGAAGTAATAGTCAAGCCAGGAAAATTGAATGCAGGACCTGACCACCTATCAAGGGTCACAAATGGAGAAGAATCTACAAATTTAGAGGACAACTTCTCGAACGCACAACTATTTTCAGTCCAGATCACAAATGAATACTTTGCAGATATCATTCAGTAATTGAGCACATGTACTGGTTCGCAGGAATATAACACCACACAGAAGAAAAACCTGGTAGTCCACGTTGTCGACTATCAAGTGATCGCAGGACACTTATACAAAATGGGTGCAGATAGCATCTTCAGAAGATATGTGTTAGAACATGAAAGACCAAGAGTCTTACCAGAAGCCCATGAGGGAATAGCAAGAGGAAATTACACAGGAAAAGATACCACATAGAAGATATTGCGTGCAGGACTATGGGGGCCAACCATTCACAAAGCCTCGAAGGAGTACTGCCAGAGATGAGATGTTTGTCAAAGGGTCAGTAAACCCAACAGAAGGGACAAGATGCCATTACGACCACAGGTAACATTGCAGACATTTGATAAATGGGCTATAGACTTTGTGGGACCAATCAACCCACCAACAAAAATAATAAGAGAAAGGTACATTATCACCGTTATAGAATACCTAAGAAGATGGGCAGAAGCAACACCAGTGAAGGATTGTAGCACAGAAACAACAACACACTTTCTATTCGAACAAGTAATCACTAGATTTGGATGCCCAATATTTTTTATGAGAGACCAAGGCACACGCTTCATTAGTAGCACTATCCATATTATGACTGAAGAGTTTGAAGTCCATCATCAGAAGAGCACACCATATCACCCACAGGCAAATGGCATAGTAGAAGAATTTAACAAAATCCTTGAGAATGCACTCACAAAGATTTGTAATGTCAGCAAGGATGATTGGGACCTCAAAATACTAGCAGTATTGTGGGCCTATAGGACCACATGCAAGAAATTTACAGGGCACATGCCATTTAAACTAGTATATGGCCAAGAAGCAGTGGTGCCATTAGAATTTATGGTACCCAGTTTGCGCGTAGCCACAATTACACACATGACGGAACGAGGCACAGTACAGGAGAGACTAAATCAATTGATGACCATGGAGGAATATCAAATCCTAGCAGGGTTCCACCAACAAGTTCAGAAAGTAAGGGAAAAATCTTTGCATGACAGACACATCAAGAAGAAAACCTTCAAGGAAAGCGACTTAGTGTTTATGTACGATAACAAATCCATTCAGCACCTAGGAAAACTCAGAATGCACTGGTTAGGACCATATGAAGTAAAAACTATCACAGATGGGGGAGCTATATAGTTGAAAGACTTAGCAGAAGAAGAACTCAGAGGGATGATCAACGAGAGTTGACTGAAGTTGTACAAGGACAGTCGAGCACCCACAACTTGAAAGTCACCGCACAGGAAAAAAATTAAAAAAAATAGGTTATTAAACAGTACCAACAGAGGTGTAGTGTGCCGAAAGGAGAAGGAGTATGCATGATAGGAATACAAAACCAGTGAAGACAAGGCCAACGGTTAGGTCAAAAGAGAAACAAGAGGGAAATAGAAAGATGACAAAAGAAATACGAAACGATGAAGTTATGCAGAATTGAATGAAAGAAAGGACCGACGAGACGCCGCATTAATCGCACCAAATAGAGACGACGAGGGAGAGTAATGGCATGTATGAAGGAACCAGAGGTTCATTGAATCCATAATAAAGGTAGAATCTTCGACAAGGTTCACAAAATGCCAATACAAAGCATGGATGTGGGAGGAAACAACTTATTGCGAGACTGGAGAAGAAACAAAGAGCGAGAGCACATACCAAGCATAGAGAAAATTTCACAAAGGTTGTAGGAGCTACAAAGTGCAGTGAGCGATCAAAAATCACCGCTATGGCATCAACAAAGAAAGCAGAAACAAACCATACTGCCAAACACTCCAGAGTTAGAACTAGAGCACAGGCACAATCAAAGGAAGGCAAAAAATAGCCACCAGAGATCATCAATATAGATGAAATACCCTCGCTAGATACGACATTGATAAACCCCACAACTGTGGTAGAAGAAATCCAACAACGAATACCTAAGGTCATGAATGTTGATATGTCGGCAGAAGCACTGGAGCAACAGAACCAGGGCATAGGAACCATAAACGAGGCCCAACCAAAGAACCATGAAGGATCTCCAAGAGTCAATGAGATGATGACAAATCTAGCAACAACAATCGATCCAGATGAATCTAAAACAACAGTGTCAAACCACCCAAAGGAAGGAATAGTGGAAGATGTCACAGGATGGCCAGAATGGTTTGCCAACGTACGATCGCTATAGGCTGGAACCTCGAGCCAGCCAATACCGAAAAAATACAAGCAACAGGTACCTAGGTCACCACACAAGAAACCCACCGTAGCCCTTGTTTTGTCGTGTATACTAGATGGGGTATGGGTGAAATCAGACTTTCTAGGTCATATCGAGAAGCTAAAATACTCGGACCATGATGTAACGGACATGGAAAAGTTATCGGACTTTGAAAAGAGAGTATACTTAGAGAGTGTGGGTGTAAATGCAGTTGGGGAACCAATTGATCAACCACTCCAATGGGAAACAAGATTGGATAAAATGGGGATTTTAGGGCTACTAGAGCTACCACACTTTGGTTGAGGATAATACACAAACAGTTGCATCAAATAATTGATGGAAGTCACACATGGCAGGGATATATAGCTGGACAAGCTCGTCTCAATAAACATGGATCTCATTGTGCATATTATAGGGCTACCATCTCAGGGCATGGATCCTGCACAATTTATCGATGATAAGGCGAAGGAGAAAGCACTCGTGAAAGAGATGAAAAATAAATACAACACTGATAGGGGGACATGAGGAATCATCATCAAAAGGAACAATGATGTCGTGACACAAATGGCCGCAAAAATCTTGGCTTGCAAGATGCTAAGAAAATGCCGCAAGGAAGAAGTCTCGGCTGGGGTCATCGTAGTTGCAACACAATGCGTCGAGGGAACCATAGTTAGCTGGGTACCCTATCTCTTGAATTTGTTTATGGATGACTGCAAGGATGTGCAGGATCTAGGAACACAATTTCATTAGTCATGGTTGCTCATGTTGATGGCTATAATGAGATGGAAGGAACCATATTTTTCATATTTAGCCACCAGACCCAAGCCGAATCATGGAGCAAGATATTTATCACTTGGTGCCATGCCAAATGCCAAGCGCAGGAGGATGAATGCAACTGTATTTGAGGGATACCTTCGTGACCTATAGGATGCCATCTCCAACCTTTGGAGAATAACACCATAGGTTGTCGCACACTATTGGGACATCACCAACTTCAAGGCCACTTGACATGCAATGTGGATATAGGAATGGAAGGACCCCAATAAGAAGTGGCTACAAATGCATTATTTCATCATGGAGGGAGGCATCAACATGGATATCAAATACTGGGAAGGAAAATGGAAGATCCCAGTCCTTACCCAAGACATACTTACAAAGAAAGTGGAAGAGGAAACAAGGTAGGAAGAAACAAATCCTCAGGAAGTCCGAGTGCCCAAGAAACGAAGGACATGCCAGACCAAAACAAAGCAGATGAACAAAGGGATAGCTAAGATGGGGACCCAGAAGGGGAAGAAGAATAATACATAGTCGGGCCAAGAAAAACAAAAACAGGTCGAGGCAATGTAGGGGACTACACCAAGTCCCAACCCACAAGAACCAGGCCCAACTAAGAGACCAACTACTAAGACAGGGGGTGCGCGCAAGAAGATGAAAGTGCAAAGAACACCTCCAGAATACATGATCATGGAGGATGATACAGAAATGATAGCCCAAATGGTTCAGGATTGTATATTTGAGGACTTTGACAATGTTGTGCACCACATGGACAAAATTCAAGAAGAGCTGGAAGACATGTGAAAGTTCCTCAAGAAGATCGGGGAAGTGCATGCAGTAGGAAACAACATAGGAACATGGTCGTCAACACCACAAGCAGGAGAAGAACTTGAAGCACGTGATCAAGATACATTCCACACAATACCGCAGCCGAGCGCAACATTCCACATTACACCTAGCATGTTGCGCATCGATGAGATCGTGGGGCAGACACCCCTAAAGGACTTAGTTCAACTTCAATTGGTATTGTCGTGGATACCATCCAAAGCTCTACATAAATTGCAGGTTAGCATTACCCAAGAGGTAAAGTCTCGTGCATGTACAGACTTAGTTGAATTATAGAAGGCAACAGAGAAGTGGGATGTGTTGGAATTAATATGTGAGAAGGATAAGCTTGATACCCAAGAGGAGAGAGAGCGCGTAAACAGATTGGAACAAAAAGTGGCAGGAACTTATGAGAAGATTCCAAAGATTGCGTAGAGTGACGAACTCATAGCAGTAGAGAAAATTGATCAGATTGCACAGGTAATCGATCAATATTAGAAGGAGATTGAGAATATGCACGAGCAACTCACACTTACCACTCCACTAGAGGCGAGGGAGCAAAGGAAGCAGGAGGCAACAAAGAAACTACAGGAGATAGAGCAACAGGTCAATGCAGTAGCTGACTTGCTTGATAAAGCATCACAACTCTGGACAAAGCTAAAAGAGGATCAACAAGTGCAGCAGTTGGAAAATCAAGAAGAAAGGATAAGCGCAGCTATCCAGGACCTCAAGAAGAGGAAAAAGACAATGTCCATCACAGAGCATGTCAAAGGGGTGCAGGATATGAAGAAACTAGAGGCAGAACTCACCACTGCGCAAAAACTGAAAAAGGAGCATCAGACTCAAATTGAACTGCTTCAAGAGCGAGTAGTTGAAGTCATTGCATGGGCAGAGGAAGCCAATACGCATATACCACAGACCC
Organism: Picea sitchensis; assembly: GCA_010110895.2. Classification (NCBI taxonomy): domain Eukaryota; kingdom Viridiplantae; phylum Streptophyta; class Pinopsida; order Pinales; family Pinaceae; genus Picea; species Picea sitchensis. Next base: position 145,820 of record SNQJ01S0004971.1, read on the forward strand.
AGGTGGAGTGTTCAGGATTTCTCAGTTACGAAATTGAAGTCCAGATAGTAGACACACTCAAGGAGAAGACCACGCAGGTGAAAACAAAAGCATTGGAGCTTAAGGAGAAGTTTCAGGAAATCACCAGGGAGATCGACAAAGTGCACAAAGTTTAGGTGGCTTGGGACAAGCCACATGTCAGTGTTGGGGGCCTGTTGGAAGCATGCCAAAGTGGAAAGAAAGGCGATTTTGGAAAGAAGGCATGCATGAAGAAAGCGAAAACTGGAAGGAAGAACAACACGTGCGAATGCATGGAAGAACTAACTACAGTATGGTTAGGGTTTTTTCAATGTATTGTGATGGCTAAAGAGCCAAAAACATATAAATATATATATCTAGGTCTCATAGTGGGTTTGTTTTCATTGTTGGTTTTTAATATAGAGAGACGAATGCGAAGAAGCGGATGCTATGTAATATTTTGCTGTATGACCTACTTTTGTAAGTTGTTGAGCTAGAGAGGATTGAGGAGGGTAGATCTTGAGGGTTAGATCACAGGCTGAGGAGCCTAGTGCGATCTAGTTTGCCTCATAATAGATTTTATCCCAACTAAGAAGAGTGTAAAGCACGTGACACTGTAGATTCAGAATGACTGTAATAAAAGAGCTAAAATCCAGATCTTTGTGGACGTAGCCCAGAAGGGGGTGAACCACGGTAAAACCTATGTTATGTTATTTCATGCATGTGTTTCTTTATTGTATTCAATAGGTATTGATATGCTAAATGAAGGAGTTGTTGTATTTCCTGCATAAGCATAAATAACAGTGTATTTCATTAATAAGATATAATAGAACTCGCAACATATAGTGCTCAGATATCCCACTCAATCCTAGGTTGAAAACACATGAGTATTGTAGCCACCCATTAAGACTATCTTTGGTGAGATGGCGCAGTGCACCCTGTGCATTGTGTTTCCTTTTGGTTTACCTGGAGGGTCGATATTTTTAGAGGATTTGTTGGAACCCCGAATAGACATGAACCCTGGGTCACTCAATACAAACTCAGACAGGATATAAGTAACCAACAAGGACCTTGGTATGAAATTTGCAAGATGCATGGGCATGATCCATATCATTGTCCTATGATGCAGAAATACCAGACAGTACCAAGGAATGCATATTGCACTTTTTGCAAATCAATAGGACACAATGACAAAGACTGCAGAACCATGGATCTAATGAGGGAAAGGATGTAAAAAACATATAGGGTGCAAGCCAAAATGATGACAGGTCAAGCTCCACCTCAGTTTTAGCAGGCACCACCGCAGTATAATATTGTTCCACAATAGTATAACACTGTGCAGCCCTAGTGTAACCCTGTGTAGTATAATCAGGTACCACAATACAATACACTGCGTGGAGATTGCACTGGTTACAAAGGGGGAGCACGAGGCAGAGAAGGCTTTGGATGCAGAAGAGGTCCAGTAGTGTTCCATAACTACCAACAGCCAGGGAACTATGCAAGAGAAATCCCTCTACCACTTGCGACATGCACGTATTGTCGTGCAATAGATCATGATACATAGGACTGCACCACATTTTTAGGGAAGATACAAGAGAAATGAAATCAGAAAAATCAAAATGTAAAGTGGATCTCTACAGAAGCTAGAGTATATGGCAGGAACATCAACATAGTGATGTGTGGAGGTGCCAAAATAGGAGATGATGCGGCTAAATAGGAACCACTACAACACTAGTGGATTAAGAAAAATACCGAGCCACCCAAGCGATTTGATGTAGGTGTTGTGAGTGGGAAATCCCTCTACGGACTAGCACTTAGGGTTTAATTATGCATGCAGAAAATTCCTAAAGATTCCTAATTTCTACCGTCGTCCCAGACCTAATCCCCATTATTCTTAAGAAAAGACGTAGTTAAGAAGATCAAGCGAGCATACCTTATTTCGGGCATTTGATATCGATCCTTCTTCACGCTTGATCACTCTTTGACTGCAGCTCTCCTCCCAAGGCTGACCTGCATTCACACAAGACAAACAAAAAAACTCCACATGCATTTGATACATAGGTTAATGGGTTAGAGATTCAATAATCAAGTATGCAATAAACCATTGAAACCTCATATGTTGGGATGGGAAAAGTACTTCTTTATTATTAACTTCAAAAAATCAACTTACAATAATGAAGATGGCCACTACTCCATGAACTTGGTCCTAGGTTCCTCTTCAACTATCCTCCAACTTATTTTCTCTATCTTTCTCTTTGTACAAGGATGGCTAAAGGGTTGGGACAAAGGGAACGCGTAATTGGGTATAGTTTCTTTGCTATGATTCTCCTCTTCCAAATGGGACCCCAACCCTTTCTTTTATAGGCTAGAAGAAGCTAGGTATTTGGTCGAACCCTCGGCCATGCATGGTTGGAAGGTTTAGTTAACTCACCCAAAGCTGTGTGTTTCGTTAGCAACTTTCATTTTTTCGTGGTTTTGTAGGTACACACGGGATTTTTGGGTCATCTAGTGTGTACACACGTGCAGTAATGGAGTAGGGCATGTGGGCCTTTATAAAAGGTGTTTTTAAGAAGAGTTGTTCAGCAGTGTTTTGGCAAAGAAGGAATCTAAGATGGCCTGATGCTAGGTAAGCATGTCTGGTGAAAATTAGGGTTATAACAGATGCCCCCTAATATGTGAGGTCAAAAGAGCATCTGATGGCTGAAATACATTAACAATCTTCATGAATGTGCCGGACAAGTGAGCCCAGGGACCAAAAATCGGGAGGTGTCATCTGCAAAAATAAATATTGTCTCACCGAGGCAGTCATACCCATGCTCAGGATAAAATAAAATCATGGATACTAATCAAATACACTATAGATCCATGTCATATAACTATATAAAGTGTAGTCGTGAACAATACACAACGAAGCTACATATAGAAATAAAAAAGATATACGTGTAGAGTATCCATCTTCTTAGAAGCTGCTAAGGCCTGATGGCTGGAGATGAGGTCTTTAGAGCTCGAGCAACAACTTCAAAATATTCAAAACTCAGGTAGGAGTGTAATATGAGTGTATGACTTCACTACCTAGAGGTATTCGATGGCTCGTCAGTCATGGACTAGAGAATCTTGATGATCATACTAAAGGCTTCATGGATTTCGAACAAAGACTTGATTGGACGTTCAAGATGGTCGGGTATGAGGGAAAGAGACAAAATGCAGAGGGGCTGACTCAGGCTTGGTAAAACCTTCCCTTGGACAACAACACGACAAATGATGAAACTCAAGTAGCATGGCATTAACATAAGTTTACGAGGCATGAGTGTTGTGGGGTATTCTAGCCTACGGACTAACAAGCTAGGGCTTAAACTTGCATGGAGATCATGACCCTTAAGAAATAACTTTTAACCTCCTACCCAAACCTAAAACCCTTTTTCACATGCAAACATGGGAAGAATCAACTAACCTTTTTATCGACGGTTGTAGTAGATCCTCCGTTGAGCTTTTATCTCCTTGCTGCTGCTGCTCCTTCCACAAAGCGATCCTGCAATCAAGACGAAACTACGGATGCATGCTATTGATCTACTAGAGGGTTAGAGATTAAACATAAATCAAATAGAACATATGAGACTCATGTATTTGGGACGGGAAAAGCATCTTTTTATTAATATCAATACGAATCAACTTACAATGATTATAGAGACCGACCACCGTTCCTCGATCCTGATCCTGGGCTCCTCCTCTTCTTTGTCCTCCCACTGCTTTGCTTGAATTCTCCTAAAGCTTGAGGAAAGGCTAAAGGGTTGGGACAAAACGGACTTGGCAATTTGGCAGAGTTTCTTTGCTATGATATTTTCCTCCTTTGAATAGTACCCCTACCCCTCCTTTTATAGGCTAGAAGGAGCTAGGGTTTTAGGTGAACTCTCGGCCATGCATGGCTGGGAGTTCCAGTTAACTGACCAAAAGCCTTTCGTCCCGGCGGAAACTTTCCTGATTTTTTGCTTTGTTAGGTAAACACTTGCTGTAGTGGGCCAGGCAGCGTTCAAACGCATGCAGTATAAGGTCTGCCAGCGTCCCAACACGCCCAGTGATAGGTTAGGGCACGGGTTACTTAATTTAGGAGGTTTTTGAAGAGTCTGTTCAACATGGCTTTGGCAATGAAGGGAAATGAGTTGGCCTGATGCCAGGTAAGCATGGATAGTGCAATTTAGGGCTATAACAGATGCCCCCTAATGTGTGAGGTCAGAAGAGAATCTGATGGCCGAAATACATTACCAATTCTTTACCAATCTGTACTGATATGTTGAACGAGTGAGCCCAGGAATCAGGAATCGGGAAGTGCCGTTTGCAAAAAATATCAAATGTCTCACCGAGGTGGGCATACCCATGATCAGGATAAATTAGAACCATGGCTACCAATCAAATACATTGTATATCCATGTCAAATAACTATAGAGAGTAGACACGAACAATACACAGCGGAGCTACATCTCGAAATCAGAAAGATATACATAGAAAGTATCCATCTCTCAGAAGATGATTCGGCCTAATGGTTGTACTTCAGAGCTCGAGAAACAACTTCCAAGTCTTCTAAAATTCAGGTAGGAGTGTAATATGAGTGTACGACTGCACTACCCAGAGGTCTTCGACGACTCGTCGGTTATGGACTTGATAATCTTGATGATCGGACTGAAGGCTTCA
>SNQJ01S0004971.1:168117-187468 GCA_010110895.2 Picea sitchensis
TATATATATATATATATATATCAGTCAAATGTGCCATCAAAATGTTTACAAAAAATAGAGTACATCCTGTACAACATCTGTAGGCTGGTGAACCACCTCGACCCTATAGATACAAAATTGGTGTCACCACACCAAGTAGGCTCGCGGGCCTATATAAATCCAAAAAATACAAAAATACATACAGAGACACTCATGGTGTCTCTAGAGCACCACCACCTAGCCCTCCCTCAGGAGGTGGTGCCCCACCCACTATCGGTCCCTCCGGACCTAGCGGTAGCCACCCAGTCATCACAACACCTACTACTAATGCTCTCTGAACCATGGTCTGCCACACCAATGGAATCCCCACACACTTCTCTAGGACACCCTCATCCTGGATCCTTGACCACATGCCCTCGAGCACTCCCTGTAGCATCGCCTCCAAGAAGCGATGAATATCCTCAAACTCTCCTCTGGCCTTGGTTGGAGGACAGTGTGATGGCCCTACACCAGGGTCATCAAAATGGTGTCTCCTGGCCGCTCTCTCATCACCAGCAAGCCTCACCCCAACGCCATCATGTCATTTCTGCTCTCCTGCCCTTGGCTCTCCCTGCAAAGGCCTCACTGGCCCCTGATGAGCCGACACTCTAACCAACTCCACCTCATGCCCATGGGGGCCCACATCTGCACATACAACAAACCAATAATATCATCAACATCCATCTATACCTAATACACATGCTATACTATCTAAAGATCAAAACATCAAAAATCACATCATACCTTTGTGATCGAACACCTCTCCTAGAGGCAACACCATCTCTGGATCATCCCGGAAGTCCACACCACAATATGGATATCGCAGTATAATCTATGGCATATAACGCCACACCTGTGCAGCCTCAACCATGAAATAATGGCCTCCCTCCCCACCACTGTGCCGAATCAAGATCCTATACCACCACTTCAGTCGTGGCTCTCGCACACTAGGTGTGCCCAACAACACTCTAGGGTGAAACATAGGCACGCCTCTCCAAAAACTAGGCCACCAAGATCGACCCAAAGGAAATCTCCCCTGAGTCTACAACTCGACACCTATCTAGATGCCCTACCATCCTGGCATGCAACATCAAGCTTCGAGAAAAATGCTCTCCTGCCAGTGCCCTCTCCATAATCCTCAGCTGACCACCACTGATCCACTGAGTCGCGAGGGACCCATATACCCTCACAACCATCATTTCCACATAGCGATGAACCAGGGCATCCATCACCCCGATACTCACCATGGAGCCTGACATAAAGTCATCCCTCATACAATACCTCTAGCCTAAGGTATCCAACTGCCCATCCCCAGGTACTACGGGCTTCGTCGGTAAGGGAATTCCTCGAAAAGGGAGCCCAATCAGAAAATACACATCCTCCACTACAGTGAAGGTCAGCTGATCTCCCCGCACCATAAAACAATGTAGATCTAGACTCCACATCCGAATCAAGAACTAGAGTAAAAACTCCTGTGCTCGCATAAGGGGGCACTCAAAGAACTTCAACAGCCGACAAGCTGCCAAAGTATCATGAACCGTTGGCTCCTCATTGGTCACGACCTCCCTAATCTGTGACCAATCTCTCTCTCTTTAGTGAACTGGCATCCTCCAAGTGATCACCTGCATCCACATAATCCAGTTCTTGATCAGTCATCTCAACCATACAAAACATCAAAATCTCCCAAAAAGACAAGTTTTACACCCTTCATCTTTGCCTCCAAGATGCGGCTGTTTAACCCCACAGACACGCACACATGTGCACCTATTCATCCCATAGGCGCACACACATGCACGCCTGTTCATCCCACAGGCGCACCTGTTGGCCATACAAAGGCACATTCATGTGCGCCCGTCACATATATAGGCACACACCATAGCACGCTTGTTCACTGCACAGTTGTGCACGCATGCGCAATTGTTAAGCTTACAAGTGCGCATACCATGTGTGCCTGTTTTCCCCATTAGGGCTCCCCCATGTGTGGATGTATGAATTACAGGCGTGCACCTATGCACACAAATTTCCCGATCGCCCACGCACTAGCGGGCCCACACCTACAAAACTCCCTGTATGGTCCTCCGTACAAGCCCTGCCCAAAAAAATGAAACCCTACTTCTATGCAGGATGATATGGAAACTAACCTAAAGCTCCCTAGTCCTGGATCGACTACCTCGATCTCCCAAAATCTTCAAAACTCCTCTAAAAATCTCTCGTCCACTCCTTAAGACAACAGGTACAAATGAGGTGGCATTGTGGGCCCTACAGCTATATATAGTCCATTTTTCCAAACTTCCGGACTCCATTGTGGGAGCTCCGAGTGTCCATTTTCTGATCCATCTTTAGCCATGGAACCAACATCCCTCCACCTACACATTCATATTCCCGAAGACACCATCTATCCTCGGCCCCTGGGGAGCATTTTTGTCCTATCACGCTCAGGTATGCATACTTATATTTACAACTTATTGAATAACTTTTATATGTTCTTTATATTTAGATATTGTTCACGTAGGGTATTCATTTTTCATGTGTACAGGTACTTGATCATCCTTTCTCAGCAGTCCCCCTTGGCACTTTGACACTCATGCTATTTTCACCCTTTAGGGATGGGAGTCCTGATAGTCTTACACATTGTCGAGAACCAACCACATACTCCTTCTCCTCATTTTGCTAGCTTGCCCAATGGACTCCCAGGTTACTTCATAATGGCTCTAGTTTCGACTGCACCTCCACAGTATCATTCACCATCCATTTCATCCACCGTTAGTTTTCCCATCTGCAGATTGTCCACCATACATTTACCTAATACAGAAACCCACCTATGGGGCCCCAACCCTCCACTTGTTTTTCCAAGCAACTTGTGCCATCATTAGGCCAAGCCATCTTACACTGGGGCACCCGTCTCTATATCTGCATAGTTATCCCAACTTATTTTTTTATTCTTTTGGTAATTGTATAAGCCATTTTTTATGCATTTTCATAGCTTTTTGTTGTCGCCTTTTGTGACCTTTCTTTCCCTGACAGAGCAACCCTTGTTGCCCTTGGTTGGGGAATTTTTTCACTTCCTAACCTCAATGACATTATCTATCAACCTTGAGTATCCTACAACCTATACACCTTTCGATCTCTATGCTTATCCATTTTGTCATGCCTCTGGCACAATTAACCCTCATCTAGTTGTCCCCCTGACACTAGATTCAGTTCCATGGTTGTTGCCACTCTACATCTCTCCCCAACCAAAGGCAGTCTTGAGTCTTACTACTCCTAGATTTTTTCCATGTTACTCATTAGTTCCTAATTTTGTCCAAATGGATTTCATGAATCCCTTTGCTTCTCAAAGTTGCGCCTCCCTTTCTGTCGACATCAACACAGTTTCCAACAGGGTGACAGTTTATTGACTCTCATTACCTTTACAAATGAGGAGTCTCAAATGACATAGAGAGAACTATCATTGCTCTCTAATATCGTTGACCCCCACCACATTCGACTTCAACACTTTCTCATGTTGCGGTGGGTCTTACTTTGCGACTAGTGCAGTTGGTGTTATATTTGCCAAAGACCTATGAACATTGTCAAGCCATCAATGCCTGTGACTCCTTGACATTTCCTATAAATTTCATCACCTCTTTTCAGAGTTTATTCACCGTCAGAATTGTCCTCTTCTATTATCAACATGCCCCTGAAAGCACTACATTCATCTACACCAACACACAGCTTTAGTTATTGTGTCACACATCTTTTTGAGTTACATAAACATGAGCATGGGGCATGCCCACCTCGTTTGCACACAGTTTATTTTTACACCTTGCAAAAGGTTCGGTCCAACAGGTTCCCCTCTCCCTCCAATGGGTCGCTATTGATACTCCCCTTATCACTCTTTCTTACAATGGTACTATCAGTAGAAGAAACATTGATGAATTTCGGCTATATGTATGCTCCTAACCTCATCCATCAGGCGGCATATGTTATCACTGAAAATTCATCTGCAAATGGTTATAGGAATCCAGCATCTTCAAACAACTATTAGTTCACCCATGGACCAAAAATTACCAAAAATGCATTTCCAAAAGGTCCAAAACTATACAACCAGTTATAAAATCTACATGCGCTAAGGATATACAAGATGCACATGCACGTGCACCAATCGAAAATGCCCGAAAAGTGCGCATGTGCCCGAGGCATGACTGTGGACGTAAAAGCCGCGCAAACCTCAGAACGATGCATTTATGATGTTGTTCAACTTCCCACCCACTTCTGGTTCAGCTTCCATGTCGATTTGACATCCAAATCTCGGCTGAATTCAGATGGGTGGTTGGTCAAAGACCTAAGGGTGCCCTAAATGGCCCCTTGTTCACACTAAAGGCTGGTTAAATAATGCCTCAAAGTTATGCTATAAAAAGAGGCCATGGGTGCACTACATTTTCAAGGAATTCATTTGTATTGTTATGCTGCCTATATTCTCTTGGAGGATCCTCTTTCCTTGTCAAGAGCATACAAGCAGTATTTCATTGGAGCCATTCACATCACCTCTTGAGTGAATTGGCTTGGGATTCTTTCACCATTTCCTTCAAGTTTTTAAGTTGTAAGAAGAGCTCAATCTTGGGAGTTCAAAAGACCTCCCTTAGAGGAAGAGGAGACCTAAAGTCTCCCTTTCTCTTTGGTGTTTTCTTTCCACTAATACAATCCTTTCTATTGGTGACATGAGTCTTGTTTGTTTCTTGTTCTTATATCTCTATGCGCTCTTGTTTGTTTCTTGTTCTTTAGCTTAGTCTTTTGTTTATATTACATGCTTGATGTTTCTAACTCTTGCATTCACTGTTGTCTTGCCTAGCTGACCCAACTAAGCTTGTAAGCACCTCTGTTTTGCTCATTTAGGTGACAAAAGAGGTGCAACAATGATTTAATCCTCATATCTACCTTCTCTCCTCTCCTATAGCTCAACAGATTACAAAATGGTTCACACCATCAAAAACATTACATATTGCATTCTCTCATGTGTACCTACAATAATCAGAACTAATAGCGAACACCACCAACAACAACAACCGACTAACAACAACCAACCCTCTATAGTACTTACATATATATATTTATACATTTTGAGCTCTTCAGCCTTCTTACAAAACATTACCAAAACCCTAACACTACCGACGTTAGGTCTTCCTCCCATGCACATGATGTTCTTCCTCCAACTGTCGCTTTCCTTGTGCATGCTTTCTTGCATGCGCGCGCGCTGTTCTTTCACCAATTGTTACTTCAGTTTCTGCATGCTTTCTTTCCCATGATCGTCCTTCTTTCCACTTCGACCTGGTGCCAACAAGGATGGTGTTCCTTTTAAGGGGGAGAGGATTGTAATACCCTTGTTTGCCCCAGCTTGTAATTAATCATTATTTATGATCAACATGCTATGGCATGGGAACACTGTAAATGTATTATTGTTTAGATTTCCAATAACTAACTATGGGGGTGAATCCTTGAAGTACTGGCCATGATATCACTAGAGGAAAGAGTGAGGAAACCATAGAGAGGGTTCATTATGTCAAAATGACCGTAAATCCTCTTTGTTGAAATAATAAGCCTCATCCTAATTTCCAAGGAAGAATCAGTTAATGAAAGAAGGACCAGTGGTTGAACAATCAACTACCCCCATGAATGGGAGCATGGAGGGTCTGGTTGAGGAGACAAAAAATTGTCAGCCTCAAGTACCACAGAGTGTAGTTTTCTTGCAGGCCCAAACTAACCCGAATTTCTTCTGATAGAAGGAACAAGATAGGTCAAGAACCTTCCTGAGGAGGAAAAATGCATGCAAGAATACACGTGAAGGAAAACAAGAAGAAAACAAATCCCACAGGGGGCATGCAACTGAGGGATATTCAAAGAGGAAGAGGAAGGGCACGTGAGGCTCTCCAACTAAGAAGAAGAATTGGAAGCTTGATAGGATGTTCTGGTTACTAGAGAAAATAAGAGAAAATTTCTCTGAGAATTTGTAGAAAAACACTACCTGAGTAAAAGATCGTGATATTGATGTTGAGGGGGCATCTGATAAACCTCGTAGAGGCTATGACAGAGAGAGATCTCTGAGGAATTGCAAGAGTTATTGTGACAGAGAGAGAGTCTCTGAGACACTGCAAGAGTTCCCTAGTAATATCATGGCTTGGCACGAGGGTGGCCAGAGTGCTAAGAATGAATTCCTCTGAGCCTATGGTTGGGTGGAAAGGTGAACACCCACAATTAGTTGGTCAATGATCGACTGTAATAGTTAAGTATTTCATTTACCCTGTGCACTTGGATTGAAATGCATGATTTGAATGTGTGTAATTGTGATTAATTGTGATTCACATGAAATTAATGGTTCTAATGCTTACTGTTGGGCTCCAGTTTTGTCATATTTTCCACCATACAAATACACTCATCATTACACCTTCTCCCTGCATTTTGTCAATAATATATCCCTAATTACACCATAAACCTCCATTATCTCATGTTATTCATCATATGTGGTTAATACTTAATTTTCCATATTTTTAGTGATTAAAAGGATGATTATACAATAGTTTTTTTAATGATTGTTTAATCCTATGTTTCTATGTCCAAACAATATGTTCCTGCATTGGAAGTCATCCAGTACCCGCATTGGAGGTCATCTGGTACTCACACTCCAAGTCATCTGGTACCAGAAAGTTCTATAGTCAACCAGTACCTGCACAGGCATCCATTACCCACACTCCATGTCATCCGATACTCATCCCGTTCGGTAACAATTCTACGTTGGTCTAGTACCAATGTTGTTCTTGTCCAATACCAACATCAACAATTGTTCGGTACCAAATATAGTTTGAAATTTTGGAAAGCTTCTAGAGGAAAATCAGGGACATGGGTTTTGTCCAGAGCGACGTCTACATGTATAAACATATGGAAGAATTCATCCATCTCACACATGTGTTCCTCTAGCTCAGGGGGGATGATTCTGCAAAAATTAGCAAAAATCTCAAACTGCTAACTTGCACCTCGATTTCCATGCAGATGGCATCAAATCTAGAAATTCTACGAAATGGGTTTTGACTAGAATGTAGAAAATTGAGTAAGACATGGGAACTTTTTCAAAATGCGAATTAGTTTGGAAGATATGGGTGGATCCCTAAATCAAATCTGCCTAAATTACAATAAAACCTAGATTTTTGGGATTTCTACCTAAAAATGTAAAATTTGAAATCTGAGCATTGGGATTTCATCCCATCCACTCCTCAATGATTCTTCAAGTATAAATAAGCCTCATAGGGTTGTGAGAAAGAGCCATTAGTTTCATGAAGTTTTTGTAATCAAGAGGTTTGTTCTTGTGAGAAAGCTTTAAGGAGTTGCCTGCCATGTAAAAATAGAGTTCCATGATTAAATGAACATATTATTATTGCTGATCTATTATGCATCTCCTTTGCTTGATCTGATCATCTCAGGAATCACTGACCATTTGAGAAGGGCCCCTCAGTATGGGTAAGTGTTGCCATGTTTTAAATAATTTAATAGAATAGAATATAATTGTATTTCTAGTTTGCTTATGTGTGGTTTAATTTCTACTTGTCTATTTGATTTAGTTTTATGAATTCAGGGTTATTAAAAACTCAAGAGTGATTCTTCATTGGTATGCAATTCACATTATCCTATGTACTTCCATTTTCTATGTTCTTGCGCTCTGTTATGTTTATGCACCTTGATTGAATTCCATGTTTCATGCACTCACAATTATTAATATAACCACTCCATGCTTGTATTCATATTTTTCACACTCAATTTGATTATGGTAGTTGAGTTTTGTTTACACAAGAAAAGAAATTAAAAATACAAAAACTCTCATCCATATATTTGCACCCTCATCCCTCTTGTCCAAATTGATTAAGACCATACTCTTCCACCACATTTATATGATCTGTCCGATATCCATCAACATTTTTTATTAATAAAATATATATATCCTCTGTCAATTAAATATACTCAGATCAGATTTGAAATTTAGATATTGATTGACGAAGATATTTCACCTCACCCCATCATTGATTCTTTATGAGAGATATTTTCCTCTAAGTTAGTCATCCAAACCATGGAGAATCAAAATCACTTTCAGTCCATTATTTCATCTCTTTTTATGCTTCTTTATGTTTTAAGAGATTGTTTGATTTACAAAGAATCACTATGTGCACACAGTCTTTAATTATAGAAATAAACACCATCTTCTTACACTCTGATGTTTTACTGTTTATGAGAAATTGTCAAATCCGCAATTTGAGTGAACATAAAAGCATGCGTTTCTCATTGGCCAATCTTGTCATTAATCAAATATTCATTATTCTTTTATGCATTTTCATGTAGAGTCAACTCTTATTTTTGTTGACACTTGTAACCATTTGAAGAATTGTTCTTGAGATCCAGTTTTAGATTAATTTCTCTTATTGGTCATTATTAGTTTACTTTCAGTGTGATTTGGCTTTCTCATAAATTTCCTCCACTTATTTTTATTTTCGATACCTTTGGCTTCCTTGCACTTTAATTCCACATAGTTTCAATCACCAATGAACAAATTAGAAGTCTAACTCGTGAGATATGACCTCTCGACGTTGGAATTCTTCCCAAGGTGTTAGTTTATTTCTTGTCATTTGAATTCATTTTCGTTTGCTTGTTTATTTTATTGCATTTAAGTGTGGATCCACTATAGGAAATAATCATTGAAGGACATAAAACTTAAGTAAGTTATTCCTACGTCCCAGTGATGAATCCTTAGTGTTAATTTCCTCTAGTGTCGGTTTGAAGATTGTTTTGTTGGATTTAGATTAGGTTAGCCTAGGCTCTGATCCTGCATTTCCTGTGCCCGCACCTTGAATCTTACAAGTCCCGATTGATAATTAAATGTGGGAATTAATAGTTCATATATTTAGCCCAACACTTATTGCTCTTCTATAATCCGTTGAATTTGAATGGGTGTAAGGTGAGAAGTTTGGCCTTTGGGCTGGTTCGAAAATACCTCTCCCTATTTTAGAACTTAAGTTCTATGAATTGATGGGTGCTCCCTTCAAAACAGTTGTCCAGGAATCCACGGGCTCATGCCCATGACCTTAATACAAATCTTAGCTAAGAGTTAAAGAGTGTAGCCTTTGGAACTTGACAAAGTTCCATAGGACCAGGTCCATGGAACCCTTCGCTACACTAAAAAAGGATTTAAGTTTCTTAGGACTTTGGGAGTCTGAAACTCCGGGGTGAATGAACACTGAAACATCCAAATGCATCGAAGGCGACCTGTCAGACCAGTAATTTGATGGATGACCGGCAGTTGGTGGTCAGTTACTCGTAATCGTGGGATTTTCCCCTTTCTAAACCCAAATCATCTTCTCGATCGTGAAGTAACACAAGCCGTTGATCCAAGGGTATTCAGGATCCTCCTTGACCATTGGATCTATGTCGAGGTCAGTCCAACATTGACCACTTTAGGAGAACAGAGGTGTCATAGCACCAAAGTCCTCGAATGTTGGAGTTGTGAAGTATTGTGGGTTGTCGATTTACGGATCCTTTGGGATCCCTCTCGACCTTCTGATCATGGGGACATGTGTATCATGTTGAGAGAATGTGGGGGTACACATGTCGAGCAATGGTGATTCCATGTGTGGAGGATTTGTGGCAGAGCAAAGAGATGTCAATGACCTGAGGCATGTGCCACGTATGTTTACAACATATTTTGGGTTGACAGGTGTCCCTCTAGGAGTGGCCTAATACTAAGACCAAGGGATCCTTGATCTAGAATTGTGAGCCGTTGATCTAGGGAGTCTATGGAGAAACCCTCCCAACTATCCAATCCACCAGTGGAAGGATTTGCGTGTAACACTTCAGCAATAAAGGAGTATTAAGCAAGTATAAACCCCGAATGTCGAACTCGTGAAGTGATGAGAATCATAGATCTGAGGACACTTTGAGATCTTCCCGAACCATTTGATCTACATCATAGTTAGTCTGGTGTTGACCACTCTGGGTGAAAATGAGTGTTAAGCAGAAGGAACCCTTGAACGTTGAACTCGTGAAGTGACGCATACCGTGGACCCAAGGATGCATTGGGATCTCCCATGACCATTATATCTAGACTTTGTTGATCCCGACGTTGACCACTCCAGAAGCAAAAAGGAAGTTACATAGCGGATTCCCCAAGCACTAAAGTTACGAAGTAATAGAGGCCATAGATCTATGGATTTACATGGACACATCTTGATCGTAGAATATAAAGGGCATTGGAAGGTTGTCATTTTAGAGTGACATGGCACGTTGATGTCACCCAGGGTGACATGGGGCCACGTTTGATGTGCCTCGTGTCACCTTGATTTTTTATTTTCACAGACCCTATGTTCCCCTTAGAACATGACACATGTCAACCATTGATAGAGCCATGTGTCATATATGCCTTGTCGCATGTCATCCACCCCTAGCACATACTCACTTGTCTGAATAGCGGGTGGAGTACTCGGGACCCGCCTGTCCTTGCCTCTCCATTTAATGTACCATTGCATGTAAGGGTGGACCCTTTCAGGAGTTTGGAAATTCAAAACTCTGGGGGGTTTGGGGTGTAGTATTTTAGATAAACCGAATGGGCCAAAGGTCGGAGGCACATGGAAAGATTTATGGATCCTTCGAGAGTTCAGGATTTTGGGACTTTAGAGGATATGTGTCTAGAAAGAAAAAGAGGCATTCAACGCTGAAGTGTCGAACACCGAATTCCCATAACCCTATACGTTAAATGAGGACAAAGTCCCGTTAGTGGATTTAACGGTGGATGGATTTTCACCATAGATGTAGGAGTGCTAGGGATCTTCAAGAATTCAGGGAACCTTGGGATAGTATGAATGAGATGAATCCACATGGGCACCATGTGGCCTTTGACCAATGATGCTTGCAGAACTTTAGAAGGGCATAAATTCCAATCAAGATCTCAGGTTTGAACATCGTAATGGCGGTTGGAAGGATATTGACAAGCAGAAGGTGATGGAGATCTCGAGAAGAGGATTCAAGATGATGGAGGAAAGTGAAATTTTGATGCCCCATCCCTTAAAAAGGTACTTAAAAAGGTTTGGTGTGTTACATCAACGTTTCTCTAAATGTACAAAGCATTCTTCGAGATCAGTCGTGTTAGGTAGGAGCTCGACCACCAACTTAAGAGAAGGCATCTCACATTCAATATGAAGGACCGAATCCACTCTGTTGACTAACTAAAATGTTGAGAAACAAGTGGAAGTATTTACTATTGTTCAATATGCCCATAGAGCAGGGCAAATCATCATGTGCTAGTTATATTTACTCTTCCTAACAGTCTTTTGCAAAATGGATTTTAGATATTTATTCACAGCCTCTACTTGTCCATTTTCCTAGGGATAATTGGGTGACAAATGATCTTGTTTAAACCAGATTTTTGATGTTGAATCTATCATCATATCATTTTGGAAGTGATTGCCATGATCAGTGACAATCTCCTTTAGGATACCAAACTAAGCTATAATTTGATTGAATACAAAAAGTGTTGCAGTCTCACCATCAAATTTAGTGGTAGGCATGGCCTTGTTGACGGGCATATGTGAACACACCATTAACTGTGAGGGAAAGTTGGGTCTAAGGTTGTCTAAGTAACCCAAGCCATTTGGAATGACTCACCTTGATGGGTTTTATGGCTCCGTTGGCCAGTGAAGGGATACAATCTAAATTGTAAAAATAAAATAACTAACCTAATTATATACTATGTACATTTATTGTTCTATATATATATATAATATACATATTGGAAGATTTTTGGAAAATCCTTGAAAATAGAACCAAATCTTAGGCAAACTGTTAAACATATCTAAGATTAATTACTCATCTACTTTTATCTATAAAAATAAAATAAAGGAGTGAACATAGATGGTAACGTGTGGTTTAAATAAGAAAAGTATTTAAACTTGAAGATGAATCTATATTCACAAAGAAAATACAAAACTAAATAAAAGCAAGGAAAAAATTACTAGCCTAAAAACTTGCCAGCATTAAAAAGAAAATGTAGTTGTGCCTCCCTGTACCCAACTGCTCCTGCTCTCTATCTGTTTAAGAGAAACCTATAACATACATTTGTATAATTATAATACTGCAGAATGTCAAGAGAAATTCACTTCATTTCAACAATTCAAATCTTATTCATATATACAGAAAGGACAACAATTTATTTTGATAGTCCCAGGTGAAGATATAAATGATCATCTGCAATGAGAGATAATTTTTTGTTGAAAAGACAGATCTATGCAAACTAAAAATGTATGAACTAATTCAATACAATTTAAAATTTACATCAAGATAACTCAATCACCTGAAAATGTATAATTGGGAATCAAGGACTAAGGAAGTATTCTCAGACTGAGGATGGGAGAAATCAAAGACATTCTTAGTCTTTGATTCCAGAGCTAGCCTTAGTCTTTGAAGGAAGTATTCTCAGACTGAGGGTTGCCAGATGTCTTGGTTTCCTTCAGGCAAAGAAGATGGCAACCCATTTTTTTGCCAGAGACTGTATAGGAGGTTGGTTGTCCCAGTTTTTGTTAACCCAACGAGATAGTTGGCATTCCAGGTGTATATGTTTTTTGAAAAGTTAATGCAATAGGCTCTGCCCTTTTTTTACTTAAAAAAAAAAAAGGATTGAAAGAATTGATATACATATGATAATAATTAATTATGAATTTAAGAAATAGACTAAAGATAATTTACATCAATCCATAATTGATTACTATGAATAATATAAACCATAACATTAAGATATTATAATATGAACTAAGATCTTTAACTTGCAGGACAAAATCCTTGGTTAAAGCACGATTCTATATCCTTCAATAAAGTATTCATGAGTCCAACTCCTAAACTTTTCACACCACTATTACTCCCAAAATCAGGAGTATTTAAACAAAAATAATAGTAATCCTCATATCCATATGATAGAGGAAAATCTTCAAAATAGAGTATTTTTAAAACTACATACTAATCTGAGTTTTTTAATACTAATGTTTATAACAACTTATGAAAGTTTTTTATAAAAATCGTTCAAAATATATTCAGAATTAAAATATATCCTACTTCTAAATAGAAGTACTTCACGATCTTCATTAACCAAGAAGTACACAAGATATCTTCCCATTCATTCTGAGACCTGAAAAATAAAATTAAAATCGAATTAAAAAACTCATTAACTAAATTAAGACAAGATACAAAATCTATGATTTTGTAGCTAGTCTAACAATCGTGTAACAAACCATGCTTTAACAAACCAATCAAAATAATTAAAACAAACCAATCAAAATAATTAAAACAAACCACAAATTTATTTACCAAATCAAACATTTGAAAAGGAAGAATCATGCATTGTTGAACTCATAACAACATTGATATTAGTTGAATGCTTAATGATGATATCCCCATATTTTCTGAATCTTTTTTTTGCCCAAGGAAGCGTTCGTTGCAATTCATATCTGAATCTTGATTTTTTCTTTCAAGATATCTATTTTGCATTAACATCTTATTAAGACACATTTGCAAGTATGGGTTGTCTTTGTAGTATCTCTAAATCCATGTTAAACATTCATCACAATATACAGGTTCCAGATCTGGGAGAAGTTGCTTGTGGTTTGAGTCTGGGGTCTTTTACTGTGTCATTATAGTCTTTAAATCATTCTGGATTCCTACGAATCCCTCACATTTCTGAAGGAACGGAGGTAAGTTTGAAACAAAATCATACCATGGAGGATCATCCATGTCTGCGTTCGGGCTTACACTCTCGACATAGTTTAATTCTTCTATTACAATTGTTGGAACAATATTACCCCCCTGTTTCTGTTTGTTCCTTATCATTCTTGACAGGATTTGTTCACATCTTTTATTTCCAAAATCAGTATCATAGACATCTTGCCTAATTTTTTTTCCCTGCCCTTTAAATTTTTCATTGACTACTGGTATCGAAGGTTGTGAGTGTCCAACAACAGTTAACAACTCATCTCTTAAATGACTGAGTGTTGGAGAAATTTGTATTTTCGGCACAATAGTTCAGTGGGAGTAACACTATTTAAGTGGGACTTAACTTACTAGTTCTATTTTAAAATTTCTAATCTTAGACCATCACTATTATGCATGCATTCCTATTATAGGATGTCATTTCCTATATGAGTTAATATCACTCACTCATTGATTAGATCATAATATACATTGATTCTCATTCTTTATTGTGTATCTCTCTTCCTTTTCTTGATAAGCTTTGTTTGTGTATGTTTTATCTAGGTCTCCTGCACAAGTTTCCATGAAACACTGACATGGTATCATAGCCGAACTGCTTGGGGTAACCCAAAAAATCTAGAGAAGAGCAAAAGAGTCCTTGAGTAAAACTAGTTTCCGCAATCATCATGACCTATCACTATCGAAAGGTGTGACGATTGGAATCATTGCGACCTATCCCTTTTGAAGGGTGCGATAGTCTCACTGTGTTCTTCATTCGAGGTGAGACGATTCAATTTTTCACAATCATTGCACTATGTCCTTCACTAGGGTGCAACGATTTAGCATCGTCACACTTTATCCTTCTCCAGGGTGTGATGATTCAATAGCCCTCCAAAAATTGGTTTTCTGCAGTAGAATAGCCATATCTCAAAACTCATGATCTCGGTCAGGCTGAAATTTGGACCAGAGACGTATAACATAGGGATGATCATGCTCACCAAAAATATCCAAAACCTACATCATATTTTAGGAGATATAGTTGTTTTATCATATATATAGCTGCCATAGCACCGTCAGTCATATCACGGAATCCACGATCTGGGTTTTCAGGATTTTTTTAGAATAAATAGTAGGGATGGAGGCGATGCAACTTCTTCAATCAATTCTAGTGATAATACTCACACCATACAACTATTTTGAATGGAATCTGAAGGCCTCATTCCAACTCAAAAGAAAAGGATTGTATAATTTGATGATGGCGATAGAAACAGAGCCTACATCAGCGCTTGAGAAGACTAGATGGGTGAAACGTAAGGATGAGACCACAAGACTACTTCTTTAGTTAATCTCCATGGATTTATGGTTTCATGTTGCCACATGCAAGACTCCAAACTATATATGTACCACCTTGTAAGGAATCTTTGGAAAGCAGGATGAGATGCGTGGTCATATGCTTGAGGTATAGTTGAATACCTTAGACCCTAAAAGTTTTGATAATATACATGATTTTTTTACTAAATTTAAATATTTTCTATTGATATTGGGTGAATATGGTATTGACAAGTCTACACAAGAGAAACAAATTATTCTAACAATCTTGGCCAAGCTAGGACCAAAATATGTTGTATATGTCTCCAATTTCCATTCTGGCAGATGTTTTTTTGGAGCAAATTGGAAAATGCCTACGATGGATCAGTTCATTGAGTCTCTCACATAAGAGAAGAAAAAAATCATACATATGGGTCTCATATAGGATCCCAAAGCACATGAAATCACCATTCATGATGGAAAAGGATCATCCAAACAAAATGGGAAGGAGAAACAGAACTAGGAGGGATATTCCAAACCCTTTAACGATTCTTCAGGTTCCAAAGACTCTTCGGATTCCAAGAAGAAGAAGAAGGTAAAGCAGTGCAATTACTGCAATAAACCGAATCATGAATAATCGACATGCATGAAGAAATAGATTGATCTTATGGCACATGCACTTCAATAGAACAACCTTGGAAACTTAATTCTAGAGGGAGTCAAGAAGCAGAAGGAAAAAGATCTTGCTCCTAAGAAATATAATCATCATGCCCTAGTTGCAATTAATTCGTCATATGATTCATGGATTATATATTATGGTGCATCCCATCATATGGCAACGAAAGAGGAAGTTTTCTCTTCTTTGAGTCCATGCTCAAGACCCCCTATTCTCATGGGGGATGATACTCCAGTAACAGTAGCAGGAGAAGGGAGAGTGGAACTCCACAATGGTAGTTTTGAGAATGTTTTACATGTTCCAAAGATTTCTATGGATCTTCTCTCAGTTTATCAGATCACTCAGAAATGTAAAAGGGTTGAATTTACATCAGATTCAGTTTCAGTGATTGACATGCATGACAATTCCATCATTGAAATTTGTGAGGTGGCTCACAAGTCAAGGTTGTATAAATTCACTAAGTTTTCTGACGATGACTCCTCTATTATACTTACACATAAGGAGAGTACTTTTCATGCACCTCCATTGTAACATGCATATACTCTTGTGCTTCCATCAGTTTAAGACATCAGAGATGATTCCATACACTCAGATTCTGTACATGGAAATAAGTAGACAATACAACCATATAAGAAGCCAACGTTGAAGCTTCAGTAGATTCCCAAGAAGGCATAGTTCACACTTCATGCAATAGGTATCCTTGCAGGGAATCCATTGGATTCGAGGAGGACTCGATCTCAGCATGAGGAGCCTTCTCATGTACTTTCATCTTTAGAACCTGCGATGCCCATGCATTGCTATATGGTTCAATATACTAATCCACAACCCTACAATAAGGTTGTGGGAAATCCATTATGGAAAGAAGCCATGCAGGAGGAACATGACTCTCTCCTAGAGAATTAGACTTGGCATCTGGTTCCATTTCCACCAGAAAGGAATATTTTTAGGTGCAGATGGGTCCACAGGATCAAGAGGTACAAGGCCTGATAGGTTGATAAAGGACATCATCAGATCCATAAATATTTCTACATCTTCATGAAGAGTTTCAGTGAGAAGAAGTTTCTGAATTTGTGGGATCGTCTTGTAGTGAAGAACACAGTTGCCTAGCAACTTCCATTTTCTCCTTTTGATACATTTTCTTTTGAGGGGGGGTTTTGTTCCCACGTGGTTTTCCCTCTTTCCTCACTTTTATTTAGTGTTCATTAATTGAATTGTACATTAGTACCTAATATGGCCTAGTAGTCGGGACTCATTTTTTACTCCATAGTGATGTTCAAGGGGGGTGTTGGAAAAATTTGTATTTTCGGCACAATAGTTCAGTGGGAGTAACACTAGTTCAGTGGGAGTTAACTGACTAGTTCTATTTTAAACTTTCTAATCTTAGACCATCACTATTATGCATGCATTCCTATTATAGGATGCCATTTCCTATATGAGTGAATATCACTCACTCATTGATTAGATCATAATATACATTGATTCTCATTATTCATTGTGCATCTCTCTTCCTTTTATTGATAAGTTTTTTGTGTGTATTCTTTAGCTAGGTCTTCAGTGTAGGTTTCCATGAAACACTGACACTGAGGACCTCTTATAAGGGTTTCTTAGGCATCAAATAATTTTTTTTGGATGCCATCCTGGTTATAGAATGGATCTCGTCTTGATCACTGGGTGAAATTACAGAGTCATTTTGGACTTGAACTTTGATTCGAAAATCATAATTAAATGAGACGAAGTTTTTGGAGAAACAGGTTCCTCATTAGCCTGAGTTAAGTGGGTGGCGATATCAATTTGCGGGGGTACGAATCCATTCCTTACTAGAAAATATTGCAAGGTGTCTTGTGTGCTAACCAAATGGAAATTGACCAAAATGTGAATTAAACCATGGTGAAATAAACTAGACTCAGGTTTGGGGTTCGGCCTTTGATAAAATTTTGACATCTTTCGTAGGCTCTTAAGAAAGTAAAATGGCACATTCAAACTGAATCCTTTAAACACCATTAACAGACGTATGTGGAACAAGAAAACTAACTCATAACGTCCTTCACAGGTGAAAAATTGCTTTATGATAAACAATAAACCATGCCAACAGGTTTTAAACAGTTCTATCGACATACCTTTTACATGGTAGGGTGATTTCCTTAATAACAACACAGAATGCTAGGGAATGTTGGTTACTTTCATGATTTTGAACCACCGATCACCCTCATAAGGTAAAATAGTTGCCTTAGCTACGAATTATTTGGTAACATGCAACTGAATATCACCTATTTTGGCCCTGGTTCCATCAAATGTCTTGGTGAAAGTTCTGACAACCTCTATATTAAAACCATCGAAGGATTGGATAAAGTTTACCCAACTGAATTGAACCAGGCTATCCACCATGTCATCCTGACACAACAAAGCTTGTGAGCCATTCGTCTCCATCCTAACTATGGGGGCCATGAGCTCGTAGGTGGTGGACCAAAATGCACAACAACAATGTTCATCAAAAGAAGAACCATGTGCTTGCAACAACCCGAACCCATAAATAGTTGAAGAGACTGATATGGAATACCTGGTGATAAACTGACATCTAAGGAATTGAGGCGGTGCTACCATTATTTCCCACTCTGAGTTTTTATTATCTTTGAAAAACCAGAGGACAAAAATTTCAAAGCCACTAGATTCATCAAACCCTCATTACTTGCCATGAATGACTAACCCAAAATCGAGAACATCAATACACTTGCAAGGTAATAATTCAAAGGACAACTAATCGATCAATTTATTAAATGAGCTTTACTTAGCGTCGTATTTTGATATGACAGTGTCAAGTGTTAGGAGATGCATTTAGGATATTTAGAGAGGAGAGATTTTAATGGAATCAAGTTCCTTCATGAGTTTTAACTAGTTTGTAGTTTTAGGTTTGATTAAATCAAATCGATCACACATATTTCGTATCGGGGCCAATTCTCCTTTAGGTTATAAGTTATTTTTAGATTTTTAAAATGATTCATATGGCCATCAATAAAACCTAGTTCAAACCTTTTGGTTTAGACTTTCAATTGAAGAAAACAAACAATCACCTTTAACCTATGCAAAGGCATATTACCACAAAATTTTAGTCAACGATATGTAAGAAGAGGAGGACTTCAATTTCATGCTTTACAGTCATGAAATTGAATAGAGAAAACACAATAAATAAATTATAACTATAAAATCACACAAACAATATAAATCCAAATATTACTGATTAACACTAATACTCAAACCTAAGAAACACAATCAATCTGACATGTATAGACATACTAGGCAGTGAGCATAAGAATCAATTTTTTATTTCAAAAATCAATGAGACACAAAACGAGATGCTGGTTTGGTTTCCAACTATGGCGACTCACTGGGCGAAGTAGTTATCTTTGAATTGTCAAACTTTCATCTCAGGGAAGAATAATAAGACTTGGATATGATTTTACGTTGCTTTGAAACTGTTAGCGATACTTCTTGTAAGGGGGCTAGAATGCAAAAGAATGGGTTAAAAACCCACTTGTCCTAAGTTTTGAATGCTAATGCGCTTGCGGTAAGTAACAAGCAAGTTAGAATGGCAGTGGTTCACGTGCCCGG
>SNQJ01S0004971.1:189128-208300 GCA_010110895.2 Picea sitchensis
CAGGCACATTCAAAGATGCACATTTTTCACCTGGCGACTCCATGATTCAAGGATTGATTGGCGACTCCACTGGTTCGGTATGGAGAAAATTTTGGCTCAAAGGTTTGCTTTCTATGACTTTTCTCAAATAGTTGGTTTTCCTAATGCACTTCCTGATAGAGCCCAATGGGAAGATTTCCTCCCTGAATTTCATGCAACAAGTTGGGAGGAACCAACTGAGCATTTAATGGAATTCCATGAGGCTATTCACCGACTCAATATCATGCATGAGGATGTCCAGATTAAGCTCTTCAGGTATTCATTGAAGGGAGTTGCTCTTGAATGGTGTCGGTCTCTTCCCGCTGCAAGCATCTGCTCTTTAACAGGTTTTCATACAACTTTCAATTCATTTTGCAAAGACTACTATCTAGTTGTTCGCTTGTTTGAAAACTGTTGCGAAGAGTTTTCTTCGCTTCAGGAAGCCTCTGTCGGCCCTGAAGACCATGTCCATGATGAAGCCCTTACTGTGGAAGAAAGCATCTGCTGGGAAAATATAGAGGTGTTGGATGATATTAATTGTGTTAGCCCCAGAACGGAAGCATCTGACATCATATCAGATGCATCTGTTCTTTTAAATCTTCATGAAGATCAACACGCCCATTGTGGAGATTATGAGTTTGTAGAGCAGATGTGGTTCATGGTAGATGGCTCACTTGAGTATTAGGTTGAAGCAGATGTTCCTAGTAGCTCTACTCATGATGACGAAGACCCTCTCTTTGTAAAAGAAGGGTTAGTTGTGGAACAAGATTCTTCTCTTTTCCCCTAGGGGGTTTCTCGCGATATATGTTTACCTGGGATCAAAGAGAGAAGGACTATGTATGAGCATCCAGAAGCAGCAGGTCCCACTATCCTAGAAATAGGAATTTTCGATGGGATCAATGTTCTGGAGGAGGGACATATCAATGAAGAACAACCCCTCTTTGATGTATATTATAGTGATGATGAGCAGCAAGCTTATCCTACATTTGATCACTATAAATATACTGAAGAGCCAGTCAGCAAGCAAAGCTTTCCCACAGGTCCTATCTATGATGATTATGACTCTAACCCTTAGGAGAGAAAAGAAGAGACACTAGAAGAACCAGAGGAGCAGTCGAAGATGCAGTTTACAGACTGCGCAGAGGCAGTCAGTGAGCAGCCCCCACTTGAGATCAGCGAGCCTACTTCAGTTATTCACCCGCCTGTGGTTATCAGAAACATTCGGCCGCGTGTGAAAAACTGTGTAGCAAAAGAGGCTGTGTTTCGCCAATTCCTTGGAAATAGCCACTCATTCGATGACCCTGTCAACAAATACATGGAGTGGCATTTCCCCTATGCCTTGGAGCCACCCTATTTCATCTCAACTCCAGCCTGTAGGGAGGAGTTGAAGAGTGTAATCGTTCTGCTATCACGGTTACACCATCTACTGGTGAACATCGATAGAAGGAAGGAGCTTCTATTCAGGAAGCTACTTGGATGGCTATGGCGGAAGTTTGCTTTCACCTAGCCCCATGTAAATTATTTTATTAGAATTAGGAGTGTATATAAATAAGCTCTTTCGAGCATGTATTTTCTCTTGTTTTCATTTTTATTTTTGCAGCCTAATAAATGACTCCATAGCCCAACAGCAAAGGCATTGAGTCTACAAAAGTGTTCTTAGAGAATCATAGGGACGACTCTATCCCCCATGGAGCCAAATGTTAGTGATATTTCTTGTAAGGGGGCTAGAATGAAAAAGAATGGGTTAAAAACACACTTGTCCTAAGTTTTGAATGCTAATGCGCTCGCGGTAAGTAACAAGCAAGTCCGAACGACAGCGGTTCACGTGCCCAGATCAACTGTGCACAGCGGATTCCGGACCCCCCTCGCCTTTCTACCTTTAAGCGGAAGGGGGGGGGGTTCGGAATTGGGGGGCGCATCTCTTCAACGGTCCAGATCAGTGCGCCCGGATCAGTGGCGATAAAGGAAATTCCGGACCCCCCCCGCCTTTCTACCTTTAAGCGGAGAGGGGGGGTCCGGAATTGGGCACGCAACATTCCAATGGCCAAGATTAGCGTACCCAGATCAACGACGCTTGGTCAATCTCGTCCTCCTTAGTTGCTCTGTGTTTAGCCTGTGTGGGCCCTTCTCCTTTCATGTCATCTTCTAGAACGATCTTTCTCCTGCTGCCATGTGTCCCGCTCCTTTCCACGTCAGCCTTTCGCCAAAGAGCAAGCCCATCATCTCTTGCCTTCCCTCCATTCCGCCTGGTGACTTCCGCCACGTGTCCTCCTCTGTCGCCCTTCTCACACCTCGCCACTTCCTTCACGCCCTCAGAATTTGGCGCCACCACTCCTTTCATGCGCCCCATCATTCGCGTTGGCCTCCACATCCATTCGTCCAGCCATTCAGTTATTCCAGGTGGCAGCGTGAAGAGTCTTCCACATCCCAAAGTGCTGAGTTGGCCAGGTCGTCCTCAATCCCTATGAAGCAATTATTGAGGTGGTTGGTGGTGCTTAGACATCATCTTCGTCATAATGGGAAAGTCCGGTAATGAATTAAAGACACATCGATTCACCGATGAAACTGTCAGAAGATCGACCGCGTCTACCATAAGTTGCACCACCATTCAGAGATTGCAGCTGCAGATTGTCAGAAGCCATGCAGACGCAAAGCTTTTAATGCTACATCTCGATTTTGTTGTTGTTGCTAGTTTGAGTATATGTAGGCATTTTTGCCATTTTTGTATCTATCGATGGTAGAGCTAAGCTCCCGACTATAAAGTTTTAACAACCATTCTGGTTTCCTCGTCATGCACCTGTGTTTGAGACTTCTTGGTTTATGACAAACAGTTCTCTTTTTCCATCTGTGTTTCATCTCATGCCAGAGAGTTCATAGTCGAAGGATTAGCGTGGATTGTTGCAATCTTGTTATCATAAAGGATTTGTTGTGACATTATTGTATTCTCTGGTCTTCTGTGTTTGAATGTAAAAAGATCTTGCGTTCGAATGCTTTCTTCTCCAATCTATTATGAACCTGATGTTTATGACCGACCTTTGCACTCTTCTCATGCAAGTCTTCCCCCTACTCACCCTTTGTTGCAACTCACTGTTTGAAGTTTATCAAGACCTCACTCGTTCATGCATGCCTGGCCTAGTTTCAGAGTTGAGACGATATCGTTTTGAGCTTTCCTCCATTTGGTCACCCCTTTAAACAAATGATGACATTAAACTGATGGGTGTTAGGCTCAGCTCCTGCAAGCAATCCAGGAGTGACTTCTGACACTAACATTTCTGGCACCATTAGCGGGGACGAAGTTGAAGATTTTCCCTGGGCAGAATGACATTGAGCCTCTGATTTTGAAGGTGCATCAGACATCAGAGCCCTTCAATATTACTACTGTGCACCTGGCGACTCCACTGTCGTGACTCCATTGTTTCCACTTTGTTGTTTCAGCTGTGACTATTGTTAGCACACCTGAAAGCTGACCCTAAGGAGCTTTCTCGAGAAGGTTTTAGCAGCTGCTTTCTTAGCCTGAGAAGCTTCCTGGGGTAACGATAATGTTAATATCTGGCCTTTGAGGGTGAACAAGGACCAGGCACATTCAAAGCTGCACATTTTTCACCTGGCGACTCCATGATTCAAGGATTGATTGGTGACTCCACTGGTTCGGTATGGAGAAAATTTTGGCTCAAAGGTTTGCTTTCTGTGACTTTTCTCAAATAGTTGGTTTTCCTAATGCACTTCCTAATAGAGCCCAATGGGAAGATTTCCTCCCTGAATTTCATGCAACAAGTTGGGAGGAACCAGCTGAGCATTTACTGGACTTCCATGAGGCTATTCACCGACTCAATATCACGCATGAGGATGTCCGGATTAAGCTCTTCAGGTATTCATTGAAGGGAGCTGCTCTTGAATGGTGTCGGTCTCTTCCCGTTGCAAGCATCCGATCTTTAATAGGTTTTCATACAGCTTTCAATTCATTTTGCAAAGACTACTATCCAGTTGTTCGCTTGTTTGAAAACTGTTGCGAAGAGTTTTCTTCACTTCAGGAAGCCTCTGTTAATCCTGAAGACCATGTCCATGATGAAGCCCTTACTGTGGAAGAAAGCATCTGCTGGGAAAATATAGAGGTGTTGGACGATATTAATTTTTTTAGCCCCAGAACGGAAGCATATGACATCATATCAGATGCATCTTTTCTTTTAAATCTTCATGAAGATCAACACACCCCTTGTGGAGATTATGAGTTTGCAGAGTAGATGTGGTTCATGGTAGATGGCTCACCTGAGTATTGGGTTGAAGCAGATGTTCCTAGTAGCTCTGCTCATGATGACGAAGACCCTCTCTTTGTAAAAGAGGGGTTAGTTGTGGAACATGATTCTTTTCTTTTCCCCCAGGAGGTTTCTCGCGATATATGTTTACCTAGGATCAAAGAGAGAAGGACTATGTATGAGCAGCCAGAAGCAGCAGGTCCCACTATCGCGGAAATAGGAAGTTTCAATGGGATCAATGTTCTGGAGGAGGGACATATCAATGAAGAACAACCCCTCTTTGATGTATATTATAGTGATGATGAGCAACAAGCTTATCCTACATTTGATCACTATAAATATACTAAAGAGCCATTTAGTAAGCAGAGCTTTCCCATAGGTCCTATCTATGATGATTACAACTCTAACCCTTGGGAGAGCAAAGAATAGACACCAGAAGAACCAGAGGAGCAGTCGAAGATGCAGTTTATAGACTGCGCAGAGCTAGTCAGTGAGCAGCCCCCACCTGAGATCAGCGAGCCTACTTTAGTTATTCACCTGCCTGTGGTTATCAGAAACATTTGGTCGCATGTGAACAACTGTGTAGCAGACGAGGCTGTGTTTCGCCAATTCCTTGGAAATAGCCACTCATTCGATGACCCTGTCAGCAAATACATGGAGTGGCATTTCCCCTATGCCTTGGAGCTGCCCTATTTCATCTCAACTCCAGCCTGTAGGGAGGAGTTGAAGAGTGTAATCATTCTACTGTCACGGTTACACCATCTGCTAGTGAACATCGACAGAAGGAAGGAGCTTCTATTCAGGAAGCTGCTTGGATGGCTATGGTGGAAGTTTGCTTTCACCTAGCCCCATGTAAAATATTTTATTAGAATTAGGAGTGTATATAAATAAGCTCTTTCGAGCATGTATTTTCTCTTGTTTGCGTTTTTATTTTTGCGGCCTAATAAATGACTCCATAGCCGAACAGCAAAGGCACTGAGTCTACAAAAGTGTTCTTAGAGCATCACAGGGACGACTCTATCCCCCATGGAGCCAAATGTTAGCGATATTTCTTATAAGGGGGCTAGAATACAAAAGAATGGGTTAAAAACCCACTTGTCCTAAGTTTTGAATGCTAATGCGCTCGCGGTAAGTAACAAGCAAGTCCGAACGGCAGCAATTCACACGCCTGGATCAATGGTGCACAGTGGATTCTAGACCCCCGTCGCCTTTCTACCTTTAAGCGGAGGGGGGGGGGTCCGGAATCAGGGGTGCATCTCTTCAATGGTCTAGATCAGTGCGTCCAGATTAGTGGCGATAAAGGAAATTCCGGATCCCCCCCACCTTTCTACCTTTAAGCGGAGGGGGGCGGTCCGGAATTGGGTGCGCAGCTTTCCAACGGCCAAGATTAGCGTGCCCGGATCAACGGCGCTTGGTCAATCTCGTCCTCCTCAGCTACTCTGTGTTTAGCCTACGTGGGCCCTTCTCCTATCATGTCATATTCCAGAACCACCTTTCTCCTACTTCCATGTGTCCCGCTCCTTTCCATGTCAGCCTTTCACCAAAGAGCAAGCCCATCATCTCTCGCCTTCCCTCCATTCCGTGTGGTGTCTTCCACCACGTGTCCTCCTCTGTCACCCTTCTCACACCTCACCACTTCCTTCACGCCCTCAGAGTTTGGTGCCACCACTCCTGTCATGCGCCCAATCCTTCATGTTGGCCTCCACGTCCATTTGTCCAGCCATTCATTTATTCAAGGTGGCAGCGCGAAGAGTCTTCCACATCCCAAAGTAATGAGTTGGCCAAGTCGTCCTCAATCCCTATGAAGTAGTTATTGAGGCGGTTGGTGGTGGTTAGACATTGTCTCCGTCATAATGGGAAAGTCCAGTAATGAATTAAAGGCACGTCGATTCGCCGATGAAACTGTCATAAGATCGATCGCGTCTGCCATAAGTTGCATGACCATTCAGAGATTGCAGCTGCAGATTGTCAGAAGCCATGCAGATGCAAAGCTTTTCATGCTACGTCTCGATTTTGTTGCTGTTTCTAGTTTGAGTATATGTAGGCGTTTTCACCATTTTTGTATCTATCGATGGTAGAGATAAGCTCCTGACTGTAAAGTTTTAACAACCATTCTAGTTTCCTGGTCATGCACCTGTGTTTGATACTTCTTGGTTTATGAAAAACAATTCTCTTTTTCCATCTGTGTTTCATCTCATGCCAGAGAGTTCATAGTCAAAGGATTCCTGTGGATTGTTGCTATCTTGTTATGATAAAGGATTTGTTGTGACATTATTGTATTCTCTAGTCTTCTGTGTTTGAATGTAAAAGGATCTTGCGTTCGAATGCTTTCTTCTCCAGTCTGTTACGAACTTGATGTTTATGACCGACCTTCACACTCTTCTCATGCAAGTCTTCCCCCTACTCACTCTTTATTGCAACTCACTGTTTGAAGTTTATCAAGACCTCACTCGTTCATGCATGCCTGGCCTAGTTTCAGAGTTGAGACGATATCGTTCTGAGCTTTCCTCCATTTGGTCACCCCTTTAAACAAATCGTGACATTAAACTGATGGGTGTCAGGCTCAGCTCCTGCAAGCAATCCAAGAGTGACTTCTAACGCTAACAGAAACAAGCCCACTTTAAGATCACACAATATTAAGATTAGCTCAGATTCAAAAAAGATTGCCAAGATTATAACTAGAAAAGAAGAAAAGGAATGTTTTTATAGAGGATTATAACCTGAAGGTATGTTTTGATCAAAGGCTAACAATGTTTATAAAAATGACTTCAATACCGTTGACAGAGCCACTGCTTCCGGCAGGTGTTCATAGCCTCAACAGGGATGTCATTTAACCCACTCAAGTACTTTAATCCCATCCAATAGTTGTTTATTCATGACATATATACTCCCATAGAATGTTGACTTATAAGAACATACCTGCTATCTCCTAACCTGACATTGCTTCGTTGCCAATAAGCCTGTTCAGTACCCCGACGAAGTTGTCTTGGTATCATGAGTGCATTTACCCGCTGCCAGTAGGCTTGTTCAGTACCCAAACAGGTTTACACACATTTCCCACACTTAAGTGCTTTCAACCCTCTTATTCCATTTATAATGATATAATTTAGATACTTTAAAGATGACAATGAAAGCGGGGTGATACTAGAGATTGATTATAGGACATGTATATTACTGATCGCCATTTATTTTCTTTCAGAACTAGAATTTTTATCATGGTTTAGATATTTTAGATTTCAATTAAGAAATCATCTAGAGGATGGGGAAGCGCTTAAAAGCTATCTTTTAAGAACAAGGATGGTGTAAAAAGTCTAAAGATAATCATGATTCCCAAATATCTCGACATGTTTCAGGGGTAATACTTTGAAAAAGATCATTTGGGATTTCATAGTAGTCAACTGATCAATTATCTGAGACTGAACCTTAGTATCATAAATTTTTCGAACTATTTCAAATTGCATTCCTATTATATGTCTTGCAACAAAAATTCCCTTTGACAATTGTTCTTGGATCAGAAATAATTCAGTTAGATAGAAAAAAAGTAGAAAAATTTAAACACACCAATCAAAGAAAAAAAAATTGTATAGTACATGGAATATTTACAGAGTGTTTGATCTTATCTAATCAATCAAAATAATTTTTGAGGGCCTTCCCATTCACTGGAAATGTGTTTGGTTTATCTTCTAAGTTTTGAAGACAAAAGGAGATAGGACCTAATTTTTCTGCAATAACAAATGGTCCCAACCACAGATTTTGGAACTTGGTGTCAGGGATGATTTTAGGGGCTAAATTTCTCTCATGGGCTAATTTTCCATGGTTTTCCAAAACAATATTTGTTATTCTAAAAAAATTTCACCTAAATTCTATAGGATAAAATTATTTTACTTTAAAAATCACCAAAATTTTATACAAACTATATAAAATCCTTAGAAATTTAAAAAAAATTACAAAAATATCGCCAAACATTTATAGTTGGCATATGAAGGATTAGTAATATTCGCCAAGGTTTCTACACTTTAAAATAAATTTTCATCCTCAAAATCATCCCTGCTTTGTGTGTTCCCCTTTATCCTCATGTGCTTTATCCCACTTGAGGACCAGATCTCCTACGTTGAAGTTTCTATCGGAGGATGAACTTGCGTCGAACCACCGTTTAACAATTTGTTGATTCTAATCTAATTTTTTTTTAGCTTGCATTCTGGTTTCTTCTAGTTTAATTAAAGTGTTTATTCGACTTTCCAAGGTGGGACATTCTTCCTCCTGAACCTTCTCAGATGACTAAAGTGACAGTAACAGGACATTGGGAGGAAGGATAGCTTCTCTTCCATACACAAGGAATAAAGGGAAATTACCAATGGATTCCTTTGGGGTGACCCTGTCAGCCCATAGTGCATTATACAAAGCAGTGTGCCAATTTTTATGATTATTTGGCATTGTTCTTTTCAAGATTTAATAAGATTTTTGTCTGTTTATTCAGCTAGGCCATTTCCTTGGGGGTAATAACTGGTAGAATATTTTAACTTGACTCCTTTTTCTAAAGCATAAAAATTCATGTCCAATGAGGAAAAATAAGAAGCATTATTGAAAACTAGACATTCTGGTATCCCAAAACATGTGATGATATGAGAGTTTAAGAACGAAATCACCTGATTAGTGTTGACTACTCTTAAAGGCATGGCTTCAGACCACATGGTAAAGTAGTCTTTTTCCATGAGAATTTACTTGTGCTACTGTGAAGAGGCTTGGTTGATTGGACCTATGATATCCAGACCCCATTGCTGGAATGGTGTATCAATTGTAATGGGTTGCAAAGGGAATGCAACTTTCTTGACTCGTCCTATGAACTTTTGACATATTGTGCATTTGTGGACCATGGAATGAGCATGTTTAAATAGAGTGGGCCAATAGTACCTAGCTCTAAGGACTTTTTGATTGGTTGTTTCACTGCCAAAGTGACCTCCAACATCACCTAAATGTAATTCAGTCAAAACGTTTTCAAATTCTTCCTTTTCTAGGCAACGTAGGAATACACCATGAAAACTTTTCATGAAAAGCACATCATTAATTAATTGAAAAGGGGCAGATATGAGTCTTAGTGCTGATTGAGTTTTTGAGGGGTGGTTCCATGTGTCAAATAAAACTTAATATCATTATACCAGGAATTCGGCATGGTTTGTGCACAACAGATTTGTGTTTCATGATGCAATGACGTGTCTGGTACTACTAGTTCATTATCAGGCAAATTAACTGAATCAACCACTAATTTACAAAGACCTTGACCCCTAACAATTCATGCTGGATTAATTTTGAGATCGTATTCTTGAAGAGAGGTCATCCAATGATCCCTCTTTTCCCCAAGCTCTTTTTGAACTAATAAATTTCTCACCGTGGGGTAAGGAACAATAACCTTAGTTATAGATTTCAAGAGATAAGATATAAAGTGTTTTACTTCTTTAAAAATAGCAAATGCTTTCTAATCAACTGTGGGATAATTTAATTATGCTCCTTTAAATCCATAACTCATAAATGAAATGGGGATTTCATTATTATAATTGTTTTTTCTGGGTGAGTACAACAATGTATGATCTATCTAACGCCAGTGTATAGAGAGTAAAGTCTTTAGAAAAATCAGGACTCATCAAGGATGGAGCTTCTGTTATATCTTTTCTGATAGAATTAAAATCCAGGTTTTCTTGTGATCCCCACCTAAAGAGAGTGTCCTTTTTTATCATGTTTTGCAGGGGTCCAACCATCTCAGAAAAACTAGGAACAAAACGTCTGACAAAAATTATTTTACCAAGAAAAGATTGCATGGATGTTTTGGACAATGAAGGGGAAAGATTGGCTATGGCTTGAGTTCATTATGGATATATCATCATTCCATATTTTGATACTATGAATCTAAGAAACTTTCCCTGATCAACAACAAAAATCTATTTCTTGGGGTATAATGAAATACTATACTTACGACAATGTTCTAGCACACTCTTAAGGTGAGATAAGTGGTATTTTTTGTTCTTCGAAAATATGATAACATCATCTAAGTAAACATCCATTGATTGATTTATAAGTCCCTGAAAAGAGGTATCCATGACCCTTTGGAAAGTGGCCCCTACATTAATCAGTCTGAAAGGAATTTTGCGATAAGCATAAGTGCCCCAAAGGGTCTGGAATGTAGTTTTAAGTTGATCTGATGGAGACATTAGGACCTGGTTGTATCTAGAAAAACCATCTAACAATGAAATTATTTCGGATCCAGATACCTGTTGTAGGATCTGTTCCAAGGGTGGAATGATATAATTGTCTTTATTAGAGGCTCCATTTAAGTTTCCAAAATCGACACAAAGTCGTATTTCTTTGTTCTTTTTTCTTACCGGGACTAAGTTGGACACCCATTGGGTGTACCAGAAAGGAAAGATGATCTTAACTGTAAACATATTATTCAGTTCTTTTTTTACTGTGGGCTGTAACTTAGGGTGCATATTCCTTAGTTTTTGTTGAAGTGGTTGGGATTGAGGCTTCATGGGGATTACATGTTGTATTATGTTTGGATCAAATGTTTTCAAATCATCGTATGTCCAAGTGAATACATCTTTAAATTCCTTAAAAAATTTAATAAATGTAGATTTTTCTTGTGGAGTACACCCTTTTCCCAAATTAATGTTTTAGGGGTTATCCTTCGTTCCTAAATTTATAGTTTCATATTGAGGAGAGGAACTATTCATTTTACAATTATCCACTCCCCTGAATTTGTCATGTAAATGATAAAACATTTCTAATCTAATGACATATTTAGGGATAGAGTTTACCATGTCAAATGAGCTTTCAGCCGAATGAGGATTATATATTACCGAAAAGTCATGGAGATTTTCATCATGAGTTTTTTCATCAATTACAACATCTTCAAAAGTATCTTCCATATGCAGAAAATTTATGATCTGTTGATCATCGTCGAACACCTGCCAATTGGTGGTATTGTCTGGAATTGATGGCATGAACATTAATTCAACATAAAATGAATTAGGAGAGAATCCTTCAGCAGGTAATAACTTTGATGCTACATTTTCCAACAAATATGCTTCAGAATTACTAGATCTAGGAATAGAACTTATGTTAAAAGTGAGATCAATAAAGAACCAACACCGGCTCCTTCACATGATTTTGACCCATCAAAGTCTAAAGACCAAATTTCATCATTCTCACAACTATTTACAATATTTACATCATTTTTAGGGGTTGATACCTGAGTGCAAACTGATATTTCAGATTGTTGATTCGGGCCTGCAATAGTAGAAAGTTAAACCAAAAAATTTCCAAAGAATGTGTTCATACCTTGAATTTCTAATGCATTCACACTGGGGACAAAAGGTTCATTTCAATCATTTAGATCTGTAACAGTGTATTTCAGATAACATTCCTTGTTAATTCTAAGCTTGTTTCATTGACCATTTACTGGTAACCATAAGTGAGACCAATCTGTGGAAAAATAACCATGCAGTTTATCAGACCAATCTCTGCTCAGGAACATGCCATATACCTATGGAATATCAATGACTACCATGTCGATTACCTGGTGGAATTTCAGGTTAGATGATAATCTGATCAATACATATTTAAGCTAATTGACCACTATGACATTAGTTTTGTCTAGCTGAATGATTTTCAAATCAGAAGGTTTAACATTAGCATTGAACTTTTGACAAATTGATAAAGGCATCACATTCGATGAAGCCTCAAAATCCACCATACAATTATGCACATTTCTATTGAAGATTTCAAATGTTAACAGAAATGGTGGTAAATTTTTTCGTGGTGTGGGAGAAGAAGTCTGCTTATTTTTATCATTTGTATTTGAGGATATTTTATCTAGATTTCCTATGCATTTATCCAACGTATCCTTCTTTTTATTATAGTCTTCAGGTACTTTTTTGTCTACAACATCCTTCCTTTTATTAATACTATTCTCTATCGAGTTTTGTCTAGAGGATATTTATTTTTACTGTCGCCTATGCTTCGTATCATTTTTTGTTGGATGGGAGGAAAATTAAGCAGCTCGTAAATTGATATATTTTCTTTTAATCTCTTAAGATCCTCAATAGGATTATAGTCTAGATCAAAGAAAGCAAAGTTTTTGGATGTTTCAACTTGTCTTGATTGTTTTGATATTGTATTCTTAATTGCTTCAGATGCATATTTGTTTTGATATTTAGAATCACTTTTACTACGAGTATTATAAGGATGTTGGTTATTATGGATAGGTTCGAAGTTAGATTGAAAAATATTGTCCAAAAGACGCCCAAAAACTAGGGGAGATGAGTCTCCTTCATTAGGTGTTTCTTCATCCTCATTTTCTGCATCATTTTGATGTTCAGGTGGGGCAGCAACAGAAATATCAACTTCGTCTAATATTTCTTGTATAGCATGGTGTAATCCTTCTAAACTTAGACCTTCAGCTGGAGGGTTTGATCTATTTGGAGGATTTGGAAGCGGTATCCTAAAAGGTGGTCGATAATTTCCTTTACTTGAAGACCCTTCCTCTGCAAATCTTTTCAAATCTATAACTTGATTAGATAATTTTTGAAAAGCTTTATGTAAGCTCTTCAAATCTAAAGGTTCTTTCTCTTTCTTATTTGAAGGCGGTTGGGTGATAATTTCTATCTTCCTCTTAGAAGAAGAAGTTGATTCAGCTTCAGGGTTTACATTATCCTTCAAACTAAGAATGTCCTTTTCAATGAGGATAGCCTCTTCAAAAGATTCTAATAATGTATTTTTCTTATACCTTTTAACCCACATAGTTGTATTATTATGTAGGGATTTAGCATAGTAAGTGATAACCATGTTTTCAACAGGCATGGAATCTATAGGGATCTTATTTTTACGTGTAAGGAATCTCTGATTAAAGTCTTTGACGTTTTCTTTGGGATTCATCTTCATGTTGGATAATTCCATAACTAGAACTTCCGAAGATTTGTCATCCCCGAACTTTTCTAAGAAAAATGATTCAAACGTATCCCAGGAAACAATAGTTTGGGGTTGTTGCGAAAAATACCATGTGGCATCATTTCCTTCGAAGGTATGGGGAAACAACCTACAAACAACATATTCATTTTCAATGTTTCTCAGCCTAACAACCAACATGAAATTTTTTATATGATCCTTGGTTGATTGCTTAGAATCGAGATCAAACTTGGGAAACCATTTTTCAAGATGTTTGGGTAAAGGATGTTGGGGTATTGGTACTGCCACAACATATTTTTCAAGCCAAGGCATGGCAAGGTTATTTTGATTAGCCATTATAGCTGGATTCCATGGAGTGTTAGAGGTTTGAGAAGATTCAGACGATGAGTTGTCCTCGTCATAGGACTCTCCTCTTGAAGGAGGTGGATAAGGATTGAGTGGTGAAGGAGGAAGTCCATATCCCCCAACACCTATAATGAGTGCCTCCAATTGATCAACCGAGATATCACGCAATGCGTAATTGGGTGTACCAGTGGCACACGTATTTTCTTCTTGATTGGAAAAATCAAGGGGTTGATGTAATTGTTCACCAAACTATCTTAGTCTGGCCAAAGTGCCTCGAGTTCTTAGTATTGATTGGTGGGAGTTTTGGATGATCTCTTGCACATCAATTTCCTGAATAAGCAGTATTGCAGGTTCAACAGGAATAATATGTTGGGCTTCAGATGTAGTAACTATCTCGGCCCTCGGGTAAAATAGTCTGAGCAACTACGAGTTACAAATGGGGAGTGATTATTAGGAGGTGTCTTTTGACATCCTCTTGCCATTAATATCCAGTTGGCCCTCCTTCTAGCGGTATTTGTTGATGGGCATATGTGAATACACCATCAAATGTGAGGGAAAGTCCATTCTGAGGTTGTCTAAGTAACCCAAGCCGTTTGGAATGAATCACCCTGATGGGTTTTACGGCTCTGTTGGTTAGTGAAGGGATACAATCTAAATTGTAAAACTAAAATAACTAACCTAATTATCTACTACGTACATTTATTGTTCTATATATATAAAAAATATACAAATATACAGATTGCAATATTTGTGGAAAAACCTTGAAAATGAATTTTTGAAAATAGAACCAAAACTTAGGAAATATTAAACAAATCTAAGATCAATTACTCATCTAATTTTATCTATAAAAATAAAATAAAGGAGTTAACATAGATGGTAACGTATGGTTTAAATAAGCAAAGTATTTAAACTTGAAGATGAATCTATATTCACAAAGAAAATACAAAACTAAATAAAAGTAAGGAAAAAATTACTAACCTAAAAATTGGCCAACATTAAAAAGAAAATGCAGTTGTGCCTCCATTTACCAAACTACTCATGCACTCTATATGTTTAACATAAATCTATAACATACATTTTTATAATTCTAAGACTACAAAATTTCAAGAGAAATTCACTTCATTTCGACAATTCAAATCTTATTAATATTTACAGAAGGAAAACAATATATATTGATAATCCCAGGTGAAGATATAAATGATCATATGCAATGAGAAATAAATTTATGTTGAACAAACAGATCTATACAAACTGAAAATGTATGAACTAATTCAATACAATTCAAAATTTACATTAAGATAACTCAATCACCTAAAAATATATAATTGGGAATCAAGGACTATTAAATGATTGAAAGAATTAATATACATATGATAATAATTAATCATGAATTGAAGAAATAGACTAAATCTAATTTACATCAATCCGTAATTGATTAATTTGAAGAATATAAACCATAACATTAAGATATTATAATATGAACTAAGATCTTTAACTTGCAGGATAAAATCCTTGGTTAAAACACGATTCTATATCCTTCAATAAAGTATTCATGAGTCCAACTCCCAAAATTTTCACACCACTATTACTCCCAAACTTAGGAGTATTTAAACAAAAATAATAGTAATCCTAATATCCATATGATAGAGGCAAATCTTCAAAATAGAGTATTTTTAAAACTACATACTAATTTGATTTTTTTAATACTAATGTTTATAACAACTTATGAAAGTTTGTTATAACAATCATTCAAAATATATTCAAAATTAAAATAGATCCTACTTCGAAACATAAGTACTTCACGATGTTCATTAACCAAGCAACGCACACGATATGTTCCCATTCATTCTAAGACCTGAAAAGTAAAATTAAAATTGAATTAAAAATATCATTAACTAAATTAAGACAAGCTACATAATCTCTGATTCTTTAGCTAGTCTAACAATCGTGTAACAAACCATGATTTAACAAACCAATCAAAATAATTAAAACAAACCACAAATTTATTTACCAAATCAAACATTTGAAAAGTAAGAATCATCCATTTCTGAACTCATAACAACATTGATATTATTTGAATGCTTAATGATGATATCACCAAATTTTCTGAATCTTTTGTCTACCCGAGGAAGCATTCACTACAATTCAGATCTCAAATCCCGATTTTCTCTTTCAAGATCTCTATTTTTCATTAACATCTAATTAAGATGCATTTTAAAGTATGGGATGTCTTTGTAGTATCTACGAATCCATGTTAAACATTCATCACAATATATAGGTTCCAAATCTGGGAGAGGTTGCTTGTGGTCTGAGTCTGGGGTCTTTTCTTATGTCATTATAATCTTTAAATCGTTCTATATTCCCATGAATCCCTCACATTTATGAAGGAACGAAGGTAAGTTTGAAACAAAATCATATCGTAGAGGATCATCCATGTCTGTGTTCAGGCTTACACTCTCGATAGATTTTAAGTCTTCTATTACAATTGTTGGAACATGATTACCCCCTATTTAGGTTTGTTCCTTGTCATTCTTGATAGGATTTGCCCACTTCTTTTATTTCTAAAATCAGTATCACATACATCTTTCCTAAAAAAAATTCCCTACTCTTTAAATTTGTCATTGACTACTTGTATCGAAGGTTGTGAGTGTCCAACAACCTTTAACGACTCATCTCTTAAATGACTGAGGACCTCTTCTAAGGGTTTCTTCAGCATAAACTCACATTTTTTGGATGTCATCCTGGTTATAGAATGAATCTTGGCTTGATCACTGGTTGAAATGACAGAGTCATTTTGGACTTGAAATTCGATTAAAAAATCATTAAGCAAATGAGACGAAGTTTTTGGAGAAACAAGTTCCTCATTACCCTGAGTTAAGTGAGTGGTGGGATCAATTTGTAGGGGTAAGAATCCATTCCTTACCAGAAAATATTTCCAGGTGTCTCCTATGCTGACCAAAATGTGAATTAAACCGTGGTGAAATAAGCTAAACTCATGGTTGGGGTTCGGCCTTGGATAAAATTTTGACATCTTTCGTAGGCTCTTAAGAAACTAAAATGGCATGTTCAAACTAAATGCTTGAAACACCATTAAAAAATGTATGTGGAATAAGAACAATAACCCATAACGTCCTTCACATGTGACAAATTGCTTTATGATCAACAATAAACCATGCCAACAATTTTTAAACAGTATTATCGGCATACATTTTGCATGGTAGCGTGATTTCCTTGATACCAACCTAGAATGCTAGGGAATGTTGGTTAATTTCATGTTTTTGAACCATTGATCACCCTCCTGAGGTAAACCAGTCTCCTTAGCTACGAATTCTTTGGTAAAATGCAATTGAATATCACCTATTTTGTCCTTGGTTCCATTGAATGTCTTGGAGAAAGTTCTGGCAACCTCTATATTAAAACCATCGGAGGATTGGATAAACTTTACCCAACCGAACTGAACTAGGTTATCCATCACGTCATCATGAGACAAAAAATATTGTGAGCCATTCGGCTCCATCCTAACTATGGGGGCCATGAGCTCGTAGGTGGTGGACCAGAAGAAACAACAACAATGTTCATCAAAAGAAGAACCTTGTGCTTGCAACAACCCGAAGCCATAAAAAATTGAAGAGACTAATATGGCATACCTAGTGATAAACCAACATCTAAGGAATTGAGGCGGTGCTACCATTATTTCCCACTCTGATTTTTTATTATCAATGAAAAACCATAGGACACAAATTTCAAATCCACTAGACTCACGAAACCCTCATTACTTTCCATGAATCACTAACCCAAAATCGAGAACATCAATACACTTGCAGGGTAATCATTCAAAGGAAAACTAATCGATTAGTTTAAATGAGGATTACCTAGCATCGTATTTCGATATGACAGTGGCAAGTGTTACGAGATGCATTTAGGCTATTCAAATAGGAGTTATTTTAATATAACCAAGTTTCATCGTGAGTTTTAACTTGGTTGTAGTTTTAGGTTTGATTAAATCAAAAGGATTGCACATATTTTGTATCGGGGCCAGTTATCCTTTAGGTTATAAGTTATGTTTATATTTTTAAAATGATTCATATGGCCATCAATAAAACCTTGTTCAAACCTTTTGATTTAGACTTTCAATTGAAGAAAACAAGCAATCACCTTTAACCTATGCAAAGGGATATTACCATAACATTTTAGTCAACAATTTGTAAGAAAAGGGGGACTTCAATTTCATGCTTTAAAGTCATGAAATTGAATAGAGAAAACATGATAAATAAATGATAACTACAAAATCACACAAACAATATAAATCCAAATATGAATGATTAACACTAATACTCAAACCTAAGAAACACAATCAATTTTATATGTATAGACATACTAGGCAGTGAGATTATGAATCAATTTTTTATTTCAAAATTCAATGAGACACAAAATGAGATGGTGGTTGGGATGCCAATAGGCCTCAACCAATTTAGTAAAATAATCTACAACCACGAGAATATGATGGTGCCCCCCAGTTGAGGTTGGGTTGTAGTCCATGAAATCCACCCCACACTTAGTGAATGGATCAATGGTGATCATTGGGTGAAGAGGGGTAGAGTGAAATGCATATTATGAGTGAACACCTAGAAAAAATGACACTTATTGACTACTTCAATGCAATGTTTAAAAATTGACAGCCAAAAATAACCAGCGCGCAATATTTTTTGGGTTGTCACAAGTATGGATAAGTGACCACCACATGCCCCACTGTGACAGTCATTGAGAACGACTTCATCCTCCTCTTGAGTCAAACAATGAAGAAAAATAGCATCCACCCCTTGATGATACAACGTGTCACTGATATTGAGGTAGTTTTTGGCCTGATGGCGTATACATTGTCAGTCGTCTATCAAAAGATCATGGGGAAGATTCAGAGTTTGAAGGTATATTATAATATCTCCATACTAGGGGTCCGAAGATGAGATAAGTAATATGTGTTCATAAACGAATGAAGTTTCATGAAAAATATCCTCATCCTACCTAGGGAAGTCTGACATTAGTTCCATAAAATCTAGCAATTTCTTGGATTTCATGGAGACAAAATCAAGATCAAACTCCTGCAAAATAACAATCCATTTATTGCATTTCCCTCTATGATACACCTTGTAAGGACATATTGAAATGGATTTATATCAACAACCATGATAGTATTTCAGAGTAATATATAGTGATGTAATCTATGAATTGCATGCACAGCTGCTAAGCCTGGCTTCTCTACATGAGAGTACTTAAGTTTAGGACCAATTAGATTTTGTTTAAGGTAATAGATAACATTCTCATGGATATTTTCATCTTCCTGAATGAGAACCATACCAACCGTCCCTTCAGACACGACAGTATAAAACAAAAAGTATCTACTGTATTTTCGGGGCTTCGGTAGAGGTGTCGACACCAGGGATTTCTTAAGAGAATCAACTGACTCCTGGTCTCGCTCAACCCATATGAATGGAGTATCCTTTTTCAAGAGAAGCTTAAAACCCTTAGTTATATTGACATAGTTAGCTACAAAATGACGGAGGAAATTAGCCTTCCACTGTAAACCTGAAAGTTGTCGAA
>SNQJ01S0004971.1:226854-241048 GCA_010110895.2 Picea sitchensis
ATGTTATTTTAAGACATAAATATAGTTTATCTAAACTTTTAGGATTATATTATTAAATTAATTATACTTAATAATCAAGAGTCATTACATACTCCATGTCAAACATTGGTAAGAAACTTATTGGGAGAAAATTTCCACAGAGGAGTCTAGAATATATGGGACTGAGCCCACTTGGGATTTTTTTGTGGATGCAGTATGTTAGGACATATATTTCTAAAG
The DNA here is from genome assembly GCA_010110895.2 of Picea sitchensis. Lineage (NCBI taxonomy): Eukaryota > Viridiplantae > Streptophyta > Pinopsida > Pinales > Pinaceae > Picea > Picea sitchensis. The sequence continues at coordinate 227,074 of SNQJ01S0004971.1, forward strand.
GGGGTGTTTTTCCTAAGGATTTGGCCCCTGGGTGGAGAAAATGCGAGAAAAGGGATTTAAAAACCCAACATATGCATTTTATCCAATTTCTCCAGGTGCAGAGTTGACTCTCACCCCTCCCGATCCCGATGAGGCAGTTATGAAGGTGGGGTAGGTGGTTGAAACATCGTCTTCCCCCATGAAAGGAAATTCAAAAAAGTCTGACCAAGAAACTCGAGCATGCCTCTACTATAGTGGCGAAATATTTTGAATATATATATGTAGTTTTTAGTCCTCTTGAAAGGAGGTTCTGGGTTGAGCAGAGCTCCCAATTTTGTAATGCTTGTGATGGTAGAGTTGTTCTCTAGTTATGTAATCAATTTGAGACATTCATGTTAATAGAAGTCAGTTTCCTATTTCTTTCCATTTTGTTTGTAAATGTTGTCTGAAACACTCGGGTATGGAGGATCCATCCAAGGATCATTATGTTGTTATGATGTAGGTTTGATCATGGTAGTGTCATGATTAGTTTCATTCATTTCCATGTGTTTTCTTTTACCTCTCACACTGGATGGCTCGGGCATGGAAGATCCAATTGAGTTTTCATAGTTGCAGGATGATGGAGGTTTGATCATTCTGTTGTTGTGATTGTGTTGCTTGCAACACATTTTGGTGTCTGAAGCACGAACTCAAGACTACTCTTGAGTTTGAGTTTTTCATCTTCTAGCTGCTAGAAGGCCAGATGCCCATAGTGGCCTCATTCACTTCTCTCACTAAGTCTTCCCTCTTCTCTCTCTTTAAATCAATGTTATTGAATGAACTTAATGTGGCCCTCACGTCCCTGTGCATTTCCTGTCTAGTTTTCTGTTGAACAACATTCAAATTCTAAGTTTTGTCCATTGACCTCCATCCATATAAACCAACATCCACCTAAACTCTGATGGGTACTAGGCTTACCTTCTTTGCAATCAAAGAGTGACTTCCAGTGATAACATTAATGGCGTCATTTCTAGGGAATGAATTGAAGACATTTCCCTGGGTATAACGACAATGAGCTTATGATTCTGAAGGTGCATTATTTATAAGAACCATTGAAGATTGCATTTTCACCTAGTGACTCCACTGTCTCGAATCGATGGTTTCAGTGTGGTTTCCTATGGCTACATCTATATCCCCTGGGAGAACACAATGATCAGATATGGTCTTTGATGGTGAAAAAAGACCAGACACACTTGTTCTGTATATATTTCACCTGGCGACTTCATGGTTAAAGAATCGATTGGCGACTCCACTGGTCTGAAATGGAAAAAATTCTGGGTTGCAAGTTTTCTCCTTTTAATTTTTCTATTGTTCCTTGTTTTCCTAATGTTGTCCCTACTGTGGATGAATGGGGTGATTATTTGCCCATATTTAGAGAGCGCAAAGTGGAGAATCCTTCTCATCATCTTCGTAAGTTTCATGAACTCATGCATCAATGGGAGATACATCATGAGTATGTATTATTAAAAATGTTCATGATCTCATTATCAAGAGATGCTCGTGAGTGGCATCATTCCTTACCCCCTGTGAACATTTCCTCCCTGAGAGAATTTCATGCAGTTTTCAATAGGCACTGTCAAAGTTTTTATTCATTTGAGTTTATTTGTCATAATTGTTGTGAGAAATATGAATACCATGATCAAGATATGGTTGTGTCTAATGAAGGCCGTGAGGATGAGGACCATGAGGAGGAAGAAGATTCTTTGGGTAGGCTGATGGAGCTGGTAAAATCACTCTTTGTTGAGATAGAAAGGTTCAAATTTGAGGAAAGCATAGAGGATTTTCCAGTCCTTGAAACATATGGTCTTGGTAGCCCTATTGACAATTGTAGTGTTGAAGATCTCATAGTTGTAGAGGCATTAGTTTCTGCCCCTGAGGAGCCTGTTGTCTCATATTTAAAGGAAGAAGCCATTGTGGAAGAGGATTTCTCTCTTTTTCTTCATGAGATTTCCCATGATGTGTTTACATTTGGGATTGAAAAGAAGGATCGAGAAATCATTCCAATTTTATAAAATGGAGGAATTTTGTTCTCACCCAACTTTGATGATTATTCAAATGAAGAGCAACAGATCACTACATCAAATATTGATAGCATGGGGAGCAACCAACCTATATATCATAGCTATGAATCAAGTTCTAAGCTAGATATGTAGGATTTCCAAGAACATACAGCAGAGCCCTGTCCTTTATTCATTAACAAAAATTATCAAGAGAAAATCAACCATCCTGGGCTTGCAGAAGACCAAGAGAAGAACTTTCCCATGGGTCTTGTTTATGATGATTATGACTCTGATCCTTGGGAGAGCCATGAAGAAGAAAAGGAGTAGCAGAAGGGGAATTTTGGTTTCTGTCCTGAACCTATAAGTGAGCAACCATTGCTTGAGAGAAGTCAACATGCATCAACCTTTCACCCACCTATTCTTGCCAAAGCCATCCATCCATGTGTGATCAGTTGTGGAACAAAGCAGGCTTTCTGCTACAAATTTTCTGGAGTTTTCCACTCATTCTATGAACCTGTGGGGTAGTACATGTAGTTGCATTTCCTCCATGATTTGAATCCTCCAGGTCTGATCCCACCATTTCCATATAGAGGAAAGTTGAAGGATGTAATCGTTTTGCTGTCATGATTGCATCATCTGTTATTCATCACTAACAGAGTAGATGAGCTTCCAGTTAGGAAGTTACTTTAATGGCTATGGTGGAAGTTTGCTTTCACCTAGAACTATGTAAAAAATCAATTAGTATAGGAATGTACATAAATAATCTCCTTCGGATCCCATGTATTTTATTTCATTTAGAATAGTGTGTTTGTCGACCTGTAGTCCTCAGCAGAACATTTTTTATCTCAACTCCATATCCCAATGTAGAAGGCGAATGGAACTATTGAAGATATTAGAGCCTTACAGGGAGGACTCTATCCCCCATGGATCCTAATGTTAGCACGTATATTTGTAAAGGGGGTGTTTTTCCTAAGGATTTCGCCCGTGTGCATAGAAAATGTGAGAAAATGGGTTGAAAAACCCACCATATGAATTTTATCCAATTTCTCCAGGTGCAGAGTTGACTCTCGCTCGTCCTGATCCCGATGAAGCAATTATGAAGGTGGGGGAGGTGGTTGAAGCATCATCTCCCCCCATGAATGGAAATTCAGAATATTCTGACCATGAGGAAGTTTGTCAGCCCAGACAGTCTAAGCTTGTGTGCAACAAAGAATCTACATGGGAATTCTGACAGGGAAAGTCTCGACGTAAATATTTGCATCTGACAGAAATATGAGTGCGTAGATAAGACTTCATGCACAGTCTGACCGAGAAGACACAATGTATGGATGAGAAGCTCGAGCATGCCTCTGCTATAGTGGAGAAATATTTTGAGTATATATGTATTTTTGAGTCATTTTGAAAGGAGGTCATGGCTTGAGAAGAGCTCCCAATTTTGTAATGCTTGTGATGCCAGAGTTGTTCTGTGTTTATGTAATCAATTTGAGATTTTCATGTTAATAGAAGTCAGTTTCTTGTTTCTTTCCATTTTGTCTGTAAATGTTTTCTGAAACACTCGGGTATGGAGGATCCAGCTGAGGATCGTTATTCTGTTATGATGTATGTTATATCATGGCGATGTCATGATTAGTTTCACTCATCTCCATGTGTTGTCTTTTCCCTCTCACATTGGATGGATCGGGCATGGACGATCCATTCGATCTGTTACAGTTGCATGATGATAGAGGTTTGATCATTATTTTGTTGTGATGGGTTCAATAAAGATAGTACTTATTTCTCATTTAATCAATCTTATGAACTAAATAATGAGATAACAGTCATTAGCAGTTACAACAAACTTGAATCAATAACAACCATCAAAGTACAAGAAAAGAAGTAAATGAAAATCTGACATCTATAGATGAGAGGAACTTGTGATATATATTATATCATATGAAAAGTCTATTACAATATGGTGTAGCCTCAGTCTCTCTAGACTCGACCCCTCTCCCTTCATCTGAAGTTATTGGCTTTATAGCCTTTACAAAAGATTTCTAGATCTAAGAAAACTGGATCAAATATGCTAAATATAGAAAGTCAAAACAATATTCATGAAATTAGGAAAAGATCCTATTAATGTGGTCAACCTTTATCTAGATAATATTCATGTCTTCAACAACTACAACAATCTTTGACACATTCAACAACCTTCAAGGTGATGACAAGGAAGCTGAAATCTCCCTTTGACAACTAAGCAATATCTTAGCCAAAAATAGTAAATCTCCACTTGGTCTTCTTGTATTATTATATGCCTTGAAATATGGAAAAGAAAGATGATTTATATTCCCTTAATTTCTATCCTTCATAAAAAACCACTCTCACGTGATCTGGAAACAAGAAGACCCGATATGGGCAAAATTAAGAGCACTCTACCATGTTCTACACTTTCAATGGCTAAAGAGCTAAAATATGAACCTGTAAGCCAACGAAAGCTCTGCTTTTGGTGGCTAAAGACAGCTTTGAATGCCTGCCTAAGCCACTAAGAAAATAGTTTGAACATTTATCATTATCTTACCAGAAATTTTTTGTCACTTGAAGTGCCTCGATTGATTTTTTCTTTAAATGATGGAACTGTTGCTAAGAATGTGGATCTAGAATCTGGATTGATCTTTGATCGATAATTATTGTTACCAATTGTTCAAGATTCACCCCAAGTTGAAGGATGTTGCTTATAAAATCACAAAAGCTCGTGTGAGTTGTTGAACAAGGACTGTATACTCAACTTGTTGTGATGGAAATTCATTTTCCTACTGATGCACTTAGTTGTTAAGTGAATTGATCCCTGGTCTATAGTTTTCAAGAAGAAAATAGAGCATAAGGATGATAGGGAACTCAGTTACTGTAGAATATTTGGTCTTGGGTCCTGGCTTTCACTTTGCTTCAGCTTTCATGATGACATAATCATCATAGGAGTATGCTTGATGGGCATCGACTTATAGCAACTTTGATGAGAAACAAAAGGCACTCCCAAGACTGCAATAAACAATATGTTTGTTAATCTTGACTAACACATATACCATCATCAGGGATAATCTCTTTTAATGCAAACATGATTGAATACAAGGGCTTCAGTCAGGCATATTCTAGGTTTCTGATGCTCTAGTTTAGGGAGTACAATCTCCTAGGATCTTCAAGCTTCCTTGAACTTTCTGCATCAATGAATGCAATTTTTCCTAAAGCAATATTTTTTGCAAGATCTCTTTGTAAAATGCTTCAAAAACATCTTTTCCTTGAATAAACATGAATAAAACAAGAACTTTGTCTACAATATTATCTAACTCCTTATGTGAGGTACCTTTGATATAATACATTTTGCAACAAACTCGTATAGGACTTCTTGAGATTATGCCAGGAAGATTATTTTTAAGAAAGGCCAAGAATATATCGATATTAATATATTGGAACTTGAAAATATGGATATACTATTTCAGAAATTCATCAAACACAGGGTGCCCAAATTTAATGTATAGCTGATCCAGAAAAAAAAACCATAATGATGAATAGATCACATTAGTTTAGTTGTGCACTTAGACAGCAACATGTATGCACCATTCAAGGCTTCACACCTTCAAACAAATTAATGATCTGTTGATGAGATCATTGCCTGTATATCTGCGCAGTATATAAATTGACAGAGGGTTTGCTTGGCAGTGAAAAACTAAAATCTTGCATCTTGACACAAATTTATTTGTTCATAGCTCTTCCTCATGACCCGATAACTGGCAATGAAACTCCTCAGAATATCTCATGTTGTTCTCTGCAATAAACCCCAATAATGATGATTTTCCATGCCACTGTGTCAAAAAGAATTCTGGATCCAACTCTTGTGCAACATGCATGAAGGAATTTATTTAATCATCACATTCACTTGCGTCTCAACACAAGAGAGCTTAGAATCCCTGACTTGTCAAATTCCAAAATTTGAACTATTCTCAACCCAGGGCACCCGCGCATGCATCTGTCACCCAACTAATGCTTGTTGTTGTAGACTTATGTATTGGCTTGTGTGTTGGCTTGTGATAAGTTTATGTGTTGTGTGGTAATAATGAATTGTTGCCTACACACTTGAAAAAATTCTCGGTCCCTTGTATTCAATAGATTCTTCCTCATGACTTGGCACTCAATCTACCATGTGGAACAACTCCAAAGCAACACCAGCCCAAAAAGATGTCCAAATGGTATCGGGCCTGACACTGTGATGGGTTTTGGGATTTCAATGTGGTATTCACCTTAGATTTAACATGAGAGTTAGGCTTTATATTGAACGCACTGGATATGTAGACCTGGAATTGGCATATGTGAACAAGAGGCTTGGTCGATGGGTCCCTAAAGTTTTTTCTCAAAGCCATCAAACCCGAGAGGCTAGAATATAGGCTTGGTATGACAAGACTCAAGACTTAGACATAAGAATTTAGGCATGTAATTTTGAAAGTAGGATTCGACTTACGATTCTTTAAAGTATATCCTAAGGTTAAACAACTTTAAAGCACACTCCTCTTTTATAAGAATCTCAATGAAAACTAGGAATAAATCAAACCCAAACGAATAAACTAGTTCGAGAGGGTAAAATTTTATTTGCAAGTCTGGTCAGAGAGTTTGGAAAAATTGATCAACAGGAGCTTTGATAAAGAATTTGGAAATTATGACACTGGCCAGAAAACTGAGAAATGAGCGTATTAAATAAAAGTTGAGAAAACACTCCAAAAATACCAATGCATTTTTTATCGCTAACATCTGGCTCCAACTGGGATGGAGACCTCCCTGTGAAGTTTCCAATAACCTAGTAGTTCCAGTCAACTTTAGCATTGGGCATGGAGTCATCTGGCCTTTCAATTGATAATGTGAAAACCTATAGCATGCATGTAACCTGCTTGTTTATTCATGAAATCAATCAACTGAAAATGATCTAGTCGCTCGTATGAAGAGCTTATTCTTTTGCTTACTCCTACACTAACCAATTGTACTACCTCTTATCAAGTGAAATCATGCTTCCAATGAAGCAATGTAAGAAACTGATTTATTAACATCATGCTTGGTCTAGACCCGAAAAATAAACAAAACTGTAGCATGCAGAAATGTAGTTGATAACATAAACAATCTTCGTCTGAAAAAAATGTTTTGACATCCATGCTACTCTTAGATTCCAAATAATCAATAATAGGTTCATACATGTCACAAATAAATACCTCTCCAAGAATTTGTTCCAACTGAAGACTAAAATGATGTTGGTGATTGCTTTCACTAATCTTGATGCTAGATGTGGACTCCTCAACCTTTGTCGAAGAAAAATGTCATCTCAACTGCAGATCTAAAACTTTTTGCTTCCCTTCACCATATATTTGTAATCTGAATTCATCATGATGATATGCTGGCTTATCACAGCTAACAATTTCAAATAGATAAGAAATAATATGTTCTTGATCTTCTATATCACTGCCTTCTTCATCACCAACAACCTTTATATAAAAAATTGAAACAAAGGGTTCAAAAGGAAGATAATTCTCTTAATGTTCCTTATGAAGATAAGATGATTTCTACAAATTATGTTCCCCATGATTGATGCAATCTTCCTTTGTCATCAAATTTGGAAGCTGAGGGTTTCCCTTAACATTTGTTGTAGATTCAAATCTGTCACATGCTAATCTGTAAATCTACTCATTTTTATCTGAGATCTCAAAAGAAAAGACCTGGTTTTTATGCGATTTAGAAACAACAGGTACATTTGATATGATGTCAATAGTATCTACAAACTTGATGTCAAAATGGAGGTCATCTATAACCTTTGGATCTTTATGAAAAGTATCCTCTTCAACCACACACTTTTCAACACAATCATACTTTTCATGTCCATTAATTTGACAAAAAAAATTAGATTCATGACAACATTCTGGAAAAAGGGCATCAACTAAAACGTCATCTTTACAAAAAATATTGAATGCATCATGAAAAACTTTCAAAGAGATGATACTAGCGGTTGGAAGAGATCTACACCAGTGAAGGGCTTCTCCTTTCAATGAAAATCTAAAAAGATTGATCTTGACATCCTTGTGCACAATATGATGTTCACGAATAAACTCATGGAAATATAGCAGATGTTCAGCCAGAACCTCCCATTATTCTCCTTTAAATTTAGGAAGAATACCTTCACATTCATCTCTACCAGGTACCGGATTAGGGAAAACAACAATATTGGAAAGATAAAAAAAGCATACCTTTTCACTAAGATCTTGTTCATTTCATACCAGTGGAGTTGCCAACAGATTTCTGAACAATGAAATCGTCACTCAATTTTTTCTTCATGGAGTTGCTAGATAGATGATTACAACCAAAAATATGTCTAGGCTTTTTCTATCATCAAAGTTGGATCTTGTCATCTCCCAAGGAAGCTGATCTTCAATCTCCTCTCCCCGAGAACAACGCCAATTTGTTATCTCTCAAGGAGTCCTTCTCAGGTTGTATCTTGAAGAAGACCAGTAACTTAAAGTGTAATTGTTTTTGTGTTTTGTGTTTGGATCAAATGGGAAATAATGACCTACTGGATTTGTATCAAGACAGTCAATTGTATACAACAAGTGAGACAATGCTCTCAAGAGTTAAATATCAAACAAGTAACTTAACTAGTGGGTGAAGAATTCAAAATTTATCAACCAGATCAGAAGGGTGATGGGTTGAATAAAGACAATATTTATTGCTTATTTAATCAAGATTATGAACTGACTAATGATATAACAGTCATTAGTAGTTAAAACAAACTTGAATCAATAACAACCATCAAAGTACAGGAAAAGAAGTAAATGGAAATATGACATCAAGAGATGAGAGCAAATTGTGATTTGTATTATATCATATGAAAAGTCTATTACAATATGATGTAGACTCAGTCTCTCCATACTCGACCCCTCTCCCTTCATCTGAAGTTGTTGGCTTTATAGCCTTTACAAAATATTTCTATATCGAAGAAAACTAGATCAAATATGCTAAATATGGAAAGTCAAAACAATATTCATGAAAATAGGAAAAGATCCTATTAATGTGTTCAACCTTTATCTGGATAATCTTCATGTCTTCGAAAACTGCAGCAATCTTTGACACATTCAACAACCTTGAAGGTGATGACAAGGCAACTAAAATCTCCCTTTGACAACTAAGCAATATCTTAGCCAAAAATAGAAAAGCTCCACTTGGTCTTCTTGTCTTATTATATGCCTCGAAATATGGAAAATAAAGATGATTTATATTCCCTTAATTGTTACCCTTCATAAAAAACCACTCTCACATGCTCTGAAAACAAGAAGACCTTATTTGGGAAAAATTAAGAGCACTCTGCCCTGTTTTGCACTTTCGGTGGCTAAAGAGCTAAAATCTAAACTTGTAAGGCACCAAAAGATCTTCTTTTGGTGGCTAAAGACAGTTGTGAATGCCTTCCTAAGCCATCGAAACAACAGTTTGAACATTTATCATTATCTTACTAGAAATTATTTATCACTTGAAGTGCCTTGATTTCTTTTTTCTTTAAATGATGGAATTGTTGCTAAGAATGTGGATCTAGAATTTGGATTGATCTTTGATTGATAATTATTGTTGGCAAGTGTTCAATATTCACCTCAAGTTGAAGGATTCTTCTTATAAAATCACAAAATATCATGTGAGTTGTTGAACAAGGAATGTATAATCAACTTGTTGTGATGGAAATTCATTTGCCTGATGATGCACTTAGTTGTTGAGTGAATTGATCCTTGATATATATCTTTGATGAATAAAACAGAGCATAAGGAAGATACATAACTCAGCTACTGTAGAATATTTGGTCTTGGGTCTTGGATTTCACTTGATCTTTCATGATGGCCTGATCATCATAGGAGTATGCTTAATGGGCATCGACTTCTAGTACCTTTGATGAGAAACAAAAGGAATTCCCAAGAATGTAATAAACAATATGTTTATTGATCCTAACCAACATATATACCATCATCAAGGCTACTCTCTTTTAATGAAAACATGATTGAATACAAGGGCTTCAGTCAAGCATATTCTGGGTTTCTGATGCTCTGGTTCAGGCATCACAATCTCCTAGGATCTTCAAGCTTTGTTGACCTTTCTGCATCAATGAATGCACTTTTTCCTAAAGCAATCTTTTTTGCAAGATCCTCTTGTAAAATGCTACAAAAACACCTTTTCCTTGAATAAAACTAAATAAAACAAGAACTTTGTCTACAGTATTCTCTGACTCCTTATCTGAAGTACCTTAGATATAATACATTTTGCAACAAACCTGTATAGGATTGCCTGAGATTATGCCAAGAAGATTCTTTTTCAGAAAGGCCAGGAATATATTGATATTAATAGATTGGAACTTAAAATTATGGATATACTATTTCAGAAATTCATCAAACATAGGGCACCCAACTTTAATGTACAGTTGATACAGAAAAAAAAACCATAATGACGAATATATTACATTAGTTTAGTTGTGCACTTAGACAACAACATTTGTGCACCATTCAAGGCTTCACACCTTCAAACATATTAATGTTTTGTTGATGAGATCATTGTTTGTATATCTGCGTGCTATATAAATTGACAGAGGGTTTTCTTGGCAGTGAAAAACTTAAATCTTGCAGCTTGGCACAAATTTCTTTGTTCATAGCTCTTCCTTGTGACCCAATAAATGGTAATGAAACTACTTAGAATATCTCTTGTTTTCCTCTGCAATAAACCCCAATAATGATGATTTTCCATGCCACTGTGTCAAAAAGAATTTTGGATCCAAGTCCTGTGCAACATGCATGAAGGAATTTCTTTAATCATCACATTCACTTGCATCTCGACACAAGAGAGCTCAGAATCCATGACTTGTCAAATTCCAAAATTCAAACTATTCTCAACCTAGGGCACCTGCGCATGCATATGTCACCCAACTAATGCTTGTTGTTGTAGACTTATGTATTGGCTTGTGCGTTGTCTTGTGATAAGTTTATGTTTTGCGTGGTAATAATCACTTGTTTCCTTTGCACTTGAAAAACTTCTCGGTCCCTTGTATTCAATAGATTCATCCTCATGACTTGGCACTCAATCTACCATGTGGAACAACTCCACAGCAACACTAGCCCAAAAAGATGTCAAAATGGTTGGTATCAGGCTCGACACTATGCTGGGATTTGGGATTTCAATGTGGTATTGACCTTAGATTTAACATGAGAGTTAGGCTCTGTGTTGAATGCAATAGATATGCAAACCTAGAATTGGCATATGTGAACATGTGGCTTGGCCCATGGGTCCCTAAAGTTTTGGCTCAAAGCCATCAAACCCGAGAGGCTAGAATATAGGTTTGGTATGACAAGACTCAAGACTTAGACATAAGAATTTAGGCATGTAATTTTGAAAGTAGGATTAGACTTAATATGATTTAAAGTATATCCTAAGGTTAAACAACTTTAAAGCACACATCACTTTTAAAATAAACTCAATGAAAACTAGGAATAAATCAAACCCAAAAGAATAAACTAGTTCGAAAGGGTAAAATTTTATTTGCAGGTCTAGTCAGAGAGTGTTGGCACAGGGGAAGACCTAGGGTTCAACGCTCAAGAGCGCACCAACAAATCCCTAACTGCCAGCCCTTTCGTCAACACCTGCGAAGCAGATGAAGTCTCACCTGAGGTAGAGGCAAGTGTGGTTGCAAGACTCAGGTGTCTACAACCTTAACTGGGACATAGATCTGTGATTATCTTTCTTACAACGCACTTAGCATCAGTTATTCCTTAGCATACATTTATTAATATACTTCGTATAAGGCATAGAGAATCGTAGTGAATACTATACTAAGACTAATTCAGTTCTTATCCATAGAAATATAGGTTAGATTCAACAGACCAAGCACTAAACATCTCATATGTCATATCTAATGTTCATTCATTCATCAACAACACAGAGCATAACTAGTTCTACTTAATCACATCAAGCCATTTTCCAAGAAAGAGATAAACACATAAGAGTGAAGCACAAAACACTATACACACAGTTATCGTGGTTCACCCCCACCTTGGGGATACGTCCACAAAGTCTTCTTTATATTATCTTGGTCAAGCAGTTACAACATAGAGTTCTAGTGACCCTTACTCTGCATAGGACAAAAGATCTACATAGATCAATAGATCCTTCTTCCTTGATCTTCAACATCAAACTATAACAACCTGCACTTAGCTCTCTGATCTCATGCATAGAGCACTCTATGATACATTCGATCACACAGATCCAATTACTAGCACTAAGCTTTTAGTCATACATCACATAGATGTACTACATTACTATGTCCTTTCATACTTCTTATCCCCTATTTACATTTCCTATTTATAGATTACAAAATGGGCCTAATCATGGGTAAACCCATGGGCCGACATCCCTTTCCTATTACATCAACCCAAAACCCTAAAATGGACCCCAAAATAGGTCTTGCTTCCTTATTTTCTGCTTCACGTTGCGCTCCTTCCTTGGCAAGCTGTTGCAGTCCCAAAAGTGGTCAAGTATGACCAAGTACTCTTAAACTTGGTCAAGGGACAACAGGCCCCCAACACACACCTGTGACTCATCCTGAGTCACTCAGGTCTGACCAATTCTACTTTTAATGCCTCAAGCTTGGCTCGAGCGGTTTCGACCTGCTGTAGTGCAACAACCTGTTGTTCAGTAAATTCCTGGATTATTGTGTCATTGAGCAGTCCTTGCAGGCACTACAGTGATGACACCCTATTTGAGTTCCGCTCCCTGACTTTGAAGTTCAACGAACATTTGGCATGCCTTCTCTTGGAGTGGTTTCATTCATTGAGAGACATCCATTACTTCACTTTGCAGCATGTGTACTTGTTTTTGGGTTCTGCGTTGCTCTACAAACCTCTTCATTCTTTCAACTGGGGTCACAAACTTCAATTGCGCTTGTAACACATCTGCATGCCACTTTGCTTCATGGAGTTGTGCCTCCAATTTCTGCAATTTTGGATTCTCTGTGAGGGTTTCATAGGTTTGGGCACTTTTGGTGCTTAGCTACCTACATTCCAAAGCCAAATTTTTTAATCGGTCGACTAGGCTTCGAGTAGTGGCCTCTCTTAGATCTGCTATCTCTTGGGGTGTCTCAGGCATGGTGCGGAGCTCCAGATCCGTGATGTGTTGTTGAAGTTGTTGTATTACTGCTTTCAGTTGGGTCACCTACTATGGAAGACGATCTTCCATCTTCACTTCTATGACCATCACAAAGTGTAGTTCCTTGTGAGCTCTTTCTTGTGTTTCAAGTTGCTCTGCTAGCAACTGGTCCTTGCTATGCTGTAACTGGGCTTTTTCCTCCTCCCATTTGGCTTGTAAGTCAAGTTGCTCCTGTTATCACCCTATAAGTTATAGGATCAATTGTTGACTGAGATATTATCTATCTCTAGTGTTTTTGTTGACAAATGATTTTTCATTCTGCAATTAATTTGAAAAGAAAAGAAAAGAAAAAGGAAAAAGAAAGAAAAGAGGGCATAAAAGAATTGAAATAAAAGCCCCATGAAATAATAGTAACTTGGTCCATACCTTTCAAGCATGGAAAAGTTCTTTTTAAATTTGATGTTGATAGGGTAGTGAATGAATTTGGCTAAACAGTTTAATCTTTGCCAAAGTGTCTAGATTAGGTTAGTGAATAAATCTGGCCAGACTGTCTAATCTTGGTCAGATAGCCCCAGGGTAGAGTAACTTCTTAACCCAATAGTTTAATCCAGGTTAATTATCATAGGAAGATAGGTTAGTATGTAGGCTCAATGATTTATTGTTTCATTCCAATAAAACCAGCTTGATGTCATTGTTGCACCATGTTTCATACGCCTAGAAGATCGTTTGTTCGAAGCCCCATGGTGTACAAAGCATTCCGGACCCCACCCAACCATTCTTCTTTTAAC
>SNQJ01S0004971.1:253002-290821 GCA_010110895.2 Picea sitchensis
AGCATGGCCAAGTTCTTTTTAAATTTGATGTTGATAGGGTAGTGAATGAATTTGGCTAAATAGTTTAATCTTAGCCAAAGTGTCTAGATTAGATTAGTGAATAAATCTAGCCAGACTGTCTAATCTTGGTTAGATAGCCCCAGGGTAGAGTAACTTATTAACCCAACAGTTTAATCTGGGTTAATTGTCATAGGAAGATAGGTTAGTATGTAGGCTCAATTCTTTATTGTTTCATTCCAATAAAACCAGCTTGATGTCATTTTTTCACCATGTTTCATACGCCTAGAAGATCATTTGGTCGAAGCCCCATGGTGGTGTCTACTTGAAAAGTTTGGGGAAAAAACCCATAAAATGCATTTATCCTAAGTTTTTCCCAGCGCATGTATTCTCCGCTCCCCATTTATTCTCCCTGCACATATCGACGGTCCTGATCACGGTGCTCAGATCTACGGTGTACAAAGCATTCCGAACCCCCCTAACCGTTCTGCTTTTAACCGGGGGGGTCCAGAATCGATGATAAGACTTGCGCTCATCTGGACGGCTTAAGATCGAGCTCAAATCAATGGACAATATTTGATTCCAGACTCCCCCCATCCGTTCTGCCTTTAATGGAGGGGGCGGGTCTGGAATGAGTAATAAAAGGTGCGTTAAGATCTGCGGCCAGGAAACAGGTGGGTAGATCAATGGCCCTAAATGGATTTCAGAACCCCCCTAGATGATCTGCTTTTAACTGAAAGGGGGGGGGGAGGGTTCTGGAATGGTAATATCCCTCTAGAAGGTCCCTTGTTATATGTGGCATCAATCTATTTTCCCAAATTCCCATCACCATCTGCTATCTAACAGACCCCTATCACTTAGGGACGTCACTTTCCACTTCTTCCTGAGTTAGTCACATCCCATAACTATTGTCAGTCCCCCTCCCCCTTTCACTCATGGCAAGCCCCTTATTACGACTTTTACCTCCAATCCCTAGCCACCACGTCATATTTCTGTATCTTTCAGGTACCATCACCTGCCATCTCACCCCCCAATGACCCGTTGTCCATTTATTACTGGATAACCTATCCATTATCCAGCTGACCTATCTCCTGCGCCCAACCAGCCCCATTTTAAATAAAACTATCATTATTTCCCCTACTTTCGCTATTCACCCGTCGCACCAGAGAAGCTCATAGCTTACTCCTCTATTACATCCCGTCACCCTCATCCACAGTCAATCGCCCCCACTAACGTTGTGTTTATTGCAAGTATTGTTGCAAAGATGGCGCCAAAATCCAAACAAACAGAGGGAGAGGAGAATCTGTTTCTCCCGCCTCCTGTCGACCTAGACAAGATCCCACTGGTCGAAAAAGATCGATTAATCGCAGATACCAAATGTGAATTCGATTTCTTAGACCTCCAGTCATGGCTCAAGGAAGTTTTCCTAGACCATAGTGATGAAATTGGACTCTGGAAATCCAATTTACCTCTCTATCTCTTTCCCCAGATCTACCATTTTCCCGAGTTCGCGCTTAAGTATCAATCCCACTATATTCCTGAACAAAGAGCCGTCGTTTCCTTGTTTGGAGAAATCCTTTTCCTCATCACGCCTGAGTCCATAGACCAGATGATGCAAATCCCCTGAGCTGACTCTGCGTCTCCTTTCAACCTGGAAATCCTTACAGAGTTGTATCAGAAAATGACTTTTCCCCAAAGAGCTCAAATATTCGAGATTTTCCTTCCCACATCCGCTCAATTCCCTTCCACAAATCCCCCTTACCCGTCATCCATGTTCTCCACTAAGGGAAACTAGGTCATTTCCTCCCTTTGTGCTTTATTAGGATACTATTCTGACCAGTGGGTAGATGAACCCATTCTGGGTTTTCTATCCATTTTCTCCACTAATGAAAAGACCACCACCCATTTTGATTCCAGCACATTCTTGGTAGACAATATTCACGAACAATTCGTGAATTTCGGCATGGAAGGCATGTTCATATATTCATCAATATTAGCCTACTTGTTCATCTTTTTCTAGGAACATAAGTTTGCATTTTCCATGTAGAAGATGGATGCAGATGGTAGACCTCAGGCTGTCTCAGCATGGACCTCCTTGCTGAAGCACAACTCCACGGAGTATAGCTTCAAGGCATTCATCGATCTATTCTACCACCCTGTGGTAAGCATGATAGGTGGCAGGCTTGAGCCTCGAATAAATAATGAAGTTCAAAGGATCCTCAACCTCTCGGACAACACAAAGACCGGGGATTGGTACCTGTATCAAAACCATACCGAGATCAGAGTATATGGGTGCGAGTTGGCACCTTATAAGCTACCCAAGTATTTGTCGGTCAGAATATTTGATTTAGAGTATATAAGACAGATTATGAATTCATATGATATCCATTTTGTATCTTTGAAGAAAAAGCAGCAGCTTAGAATCAAGGGACAGATTGGCTCCTTCATCTGCAACAGTCGTGGTGCTAGGGAAGAAGTGGACCGGATGCTGAGAGAAATGAAGTTCTTCCTAAGCTTCCCATGGCATTATGATCCAGGTGGGATCATCTCAGAGATGAGGGTGAAGAACAAAAATATCCCTTATGTTCATGAAGCTAGGCTTGAGGTGGAAAAATTTGCAAATCAAATAGTGTGGGTGCCTAACACATTGATTGAAGTGGAACAACAACTTACCCCGACCACTGTGCCACCAATGACCATGCCACAGGTTCCAAAAGAGAAGAGGCTGAGGTAGGATTTATCTCCGCCTGTCACCGAGGTATCTTCCAAGGAGTTCCAGCTACACACTAAGATGCCTAAGACTTCGTCAATCCCTGGCCGGACAGGGGAAAAGGAAACCCCGCATACCACAGTGACCAAGTATGTTATTCTACCCTTCGGTTCGAGCCTCTATAAGGACATTACCCAAGCATTACTAAAGAAATCCATAGACTCCCCATTGGACACTCAGCCAGGCAAGACTGGGCCCAAGTTGAGCATCTTTGAGAAGTACGAGCTGATCAAGAAAAAGAACCAGACCCTTACCAGCAGTACTTGCACACATTTTTGGAAGCAGATGTCGACTGTGCAGCATCGGCTTCTATCTACATTCAAAACAGAAAAGGGCAGAATGCACATGGCCTTCCTCCAGGAATAGGTACCAGATCCCAAGGTGATCACCGACTACAAGAGGGCCACCTTCAAATTCCAGACGAAGGACGTGCACCCAGCAGATCAGATGGATCTACACAAGTAGATTGGAGAAATGGTTTTCTATACGTTGGCGCATGGTTCTGCTTCTGCAGCCAAATTGTAGGTGTCCCTGAACAATGTTCAAACACAACTCAAAATGGAGAAGATTTCATCCTTTGCAAAGGACAATAGAATCAAAACTTTGGAGGAGTTGGTCCTCAAGATCGGCTATGACCCTTCGAACATCAAAGTAGCAAAGGAAATGATAAAGAAGAAGAATGTTGATATAGCATCCTTGAGGAAACAACTGAAACTCCCACCCACAGAGGACTCGTAGGAGAAGGAGATAGCAGAGAAAGAAGGTGAAAAGGACGAGATGCTAAAGCTTCTCATGGAGCAGAACGCGCAGCTTAAAGAAATGAAAGATGAGATGGAGAAACTGTTAAAAGAGAAAAACCGACTGAAGCCAATAGAATTCATTCCATTGAGTGCTATCCCAATTGCAGGAGTGAGCATAGCATCAGTAACAACAGTCCCATCCACGACTCCATCGACATCTCAGGAGAAGACAGTCGATATGGCTGATTCCATGGAAAGGATGAACCTGCAGGAGATAGAGATCAGCAGGCTAAAAAAGGAGATTGAGAACCTGCAGTTACTCAAATCTTCCTTCCAGACCAGCCTATCCAAGGAAAAATAGGTAACAGAGTAGCTCAAGCAGGAGCTACAACAGCTCTGGAAACAAACAGTGGCAGGAAAGACATTGGTCGAGGTTAAGGGGAGTGTATGGACAGACATCACTAAGTCCATGAAAGAGATATGGCCAATGATCCAGATCATGTTTGAGAAAAACAAATTGGTCCAGAGGATCAAACAGGCCATCTAGAAGATTAGAGTAGAATTGGGGGAGATGCCAACACAGGCAAATGATATCATCAAGTTCCTCAATTCTAAGACCAGAGAAGAGCTAGAAGAGCTGAAGATCGAGGACAAAACAAAGACCATCCTTGAGGTCAAAAGAGTTTTGACCAAGAGAGGATTAATGCTTCAACTGGAAGAAAAGGTTCAGACCAAGGACCTAGGGGTACAGAGATTCTTCAGCAAGATTGAGGCTCTCCAAAAGAAGGGCCTACCTGGTCTGAAGGTTATTAATGATAAACTGATGACACTTCCAAATTACAAGAAGAGATTGGCTAAGGTGTCTAAGGACAGTTCGAAGTTTGTAGGGATTCAAGGGAGCATCACTGGTAAGGCATTCCTTGATTCCCTCCAATGGGACATCAGCATCCAACACGATATTCGATACATTTTCCTAACCAAGCCTACATTCGCCAAGTATACAGAAATTGACGAAGTGTATCGGAAACTTCTCAAAGTCAGTGTGCCCAGTCATCTCAGATGGCAGGAAATATGTGGTCTGATCTATTAACAGATGAGATGTTCAGGTCCAGTCATTCATCCAGTCAGATGAGGTCATGCAGAGGCTTCATCAACGGTCTACCCAGAAATCAGCATGCAATTACACCAAGTCATCAAGCAGTTCCTAGATTTAGGAAATTTGTTAAATTAGTTAGGCTAAAAATAGATTTAGCATGTCCTGGTCATTTATGATAGGAACGTTTTGTAAGTTGAGTTATAAATACTTCACCTTTGGAAGTATTTAGGGTTGTTGATCTTTACACCCGGACGCTATCAGATTGTAATCTTTTTGAAGAGATCTTCCATTAATAAAAATGAGGCACTTTTACAAGATTCTTGTGTGTATTCACTGGTGACTTTTTTCTCTCTTAGTTGAATGTTATTCTCACTTTGTCATCATTTTGTTTTCTGAATCTAGTCTTTAAGATTAATGAACGTCGCAGGATTTATCTCGTATACCCTATTTCTGACTCGAAAGATTTTAGTGTTTTTCTTCTGGTGTTTTCGATAAAGGAATTCTTAAATGCTTCTTTATTGAAATTATCTTTCTCATCTTTTCTGCTAATCATCATTTAAGCAACTAAAAGATCCAGTGATTATATTATCTCGCCCTGTGAAAGTTTTCCCTTTGCGTTTCTGGTTTGTATCTCATATTTATTAAGACACAGACCCCATAGCCCAATGGATGTGTAGACTGTCTCAACCAATTTGAAAAAAATACTTTGACAACAAAACCGACCCATTTATTTACCTAGCCTAATATTCGATATTTGAAACATAGCTAAATCTTATAGAGAGATCCCTCTCTAAGGTTGGAAGGGCTAGATCCCAGCTTCAAAAGTGGTTGGATAAAGTTACCTTAGTAGATTTCTTATGTGTTCAACCTCTAGGAAATTTACCAAGTGCTAACAACTCCTATTTTTCCTTTCTTTGTTGCTCTTCATGTGCACTCTATGCTTGCACCAAATCCTGGGTGGCTTTTGCTATGTCTTCTTGAGATTGTTGAAGGTGAGCTTTGACTTTCTCGATGATCTGGCATAACTGTGTGGGCTCATCGCCTGTTCCTAATATTTCCATTGTCAATGGCATTGTAGAAACTGCTTGGCTAGACTAAAGTGCCTACTGCGCTTCTTTGAATTCACTCATGATTCAGTGAAATAGTTCCTCCTACTTTGCTTCTTGCTTTTCCATGAGCTCTAATGAAACATCATTCAACGTGACAATTAAGAGGTCAAAATCATCTGGGGTAAGTGTAGTCTTAAGAATGGTCTGGGTGGCCTTAGTTTTCTTTCTGTATGAGGGCCTCGGTGGAGTAATCTTCCTTTTCTTGGAGGGATATGCCTCATCCCTAGGCGGGGTAACCTTGCCTTTGCTCTGTTCAATTTATGTCCCCCCTAGTTCTTCAACATCACCTCCCTTCATAGGTGAGAGTGAAGCAATCTTCGTGGATGTGCTGTGGATATCTTGAAATTCCACATCCTTCTTAATCTTGCGTGGTCCTGGTGTATCTAGCATAGCTTCAGGGCTATCTACGTCGGACATATCTACGGGGTCTATTGCAACAAGAAGGTATTTCGACCATTCCTTGGTAATCTCCTCCAGGTCATCCTCTGTCAGCTTGCAATATGACTGGAGTTGTTGTTTGTGCTCATCTTCACGCACTGTGATGTAGTTGAAGTGACGATCTGCATTGAATTTCATCAAAGGTAGAAACCTATGAAGCGTGTTGGGTGTAATGTGTAGTGTAGACTGAATGGCATTCCTCAACTGAGTGTAGTACGCATGGAAGATGACAGGTGTAGTACACATGAGTGTAGTACGCATGGAAGACTGAATGGCATTCTTGGCTAAGTGCTTGATGTGATTAAGTAGAACTCATTATGCTCTGTGTTGTTGATGAATGAATGAACATTAGATATGATATATGAGATGCTTAGTGCTTGATCTATTGAATATAACCTATATTTTTGTGGATAAGTACTGAATTAGTCTTAGTATAGTATTCACTGTGATTCTCTATGCCTTCTGCGAAGTATATTAATGAATGTATGCTAAGGAATAACTGATGCTAAGTGCACTGTAAGAAATATAATCACAGATCTATGTCCCAGCTAAGGTTACAGACACCTGAGTCTTGCAACCACCCCTACCTCTACCTCAGGTGAGACTTCATCTTCCTGGCAACGTAAACATTTGTTGATGCAGGGGTAGACCCAGGGTTCAACGCTCAAGAGCGCACCAAAAAAGCCCTAACTACCGTTCCTTTCGGCAACACCTACGAAGAATAAGGTAGATGCAAGGGTGGTTTCAAGACTCAAGTGTCTACAACCTTAGTTGGGACACAGATCTATGATTATCTTTCTTTTAGTGCACTTAGCATCAGTTATTCCTTAGCATACATTCATTAATATACTTCACAAAAGGCACAGATAATCGTAGTGAATACTATACTAATATTGATTCAGTACTTATCCATGGAAATATAGGTTAGATTCAACAGATCAAGCACTAAACATCTCATACAGATCTAATGTTCATTCATTCATCAACAACACAGAGCGTAACTAGGTCTACTTAATCACATCAAGCACTTAGCCAAGAAAGAGATAAACACATAAGAGTGAAGCACAAAACACTATACACATAGTTACTGTGGTTCACCCCCACCTTGGGGCTACATCCACAAAGTCTTCTTTATATTATCTTGGTCAACCAGTTACAACACAGAGCTCTAGTGACCCTTACTTTGCACACGACAGAAGATCTGCATAGCTCACTATATCCTTCTTCCTTTCTCTTCAACATCAAACTATAACAACCTGCACTTATCTCTCTGATCTCATGCACAAAGCACTCTAAGATACATCCGATCACACAGATCCAATTACTAGCACTAAGCTTTCATTCATACATCACATAGATGTACTACATTACTATCTCCTTTCATACTTCTTCTCCCCTATTTACATTGCCTATTTATAGATTACAAAATGGGCCTAAGCATGGGTAAACCCACGGGTTGACATTCCTTTCCCATTACATCAACCCAAAACCCTAAAATGGACCCCAAAATAGGTCTCGCTTCCTTATTTTCTTCTTCACATTGCACTCCTTCCTTGGCAAGTTGTTGCAGTCCCAAAAGTGGTCAAGTATGACTAAGTACTCTTAAAATTGGTCAAGGGCCAACAGAGATTTTGGAAAATATTAATCAACAAGAGCTTTGATATAGAATTTAGAAATTATGACACTGGCCAGAAAACTGAGAAATGAGCATATTAAATAAAAGTTGAGAAAACACTCCAAAAATACCAATGCATTTTTTATCGCTAACATCTGGATCCAACTAGGATGGAGACCTCCATGTGAGGTTTCCAATAACCTAGTAGTTCCAGTCGCCTTTAGCATTAGGAATGGAGTCATCTGGCCTTTTAATTGATAATGTGAAAACCTGTAGCGTGCCTATAACCTGCTTGTTTATTCATGAAATCAATCAACTGAAAATGATCTAGTTGCTCATATGAAGAGATTATTCTTAAGCTTACTCCTATGCTAACCAATTGTACTTCCTCTTATCAAGTGAAATCATGCTTCCAATGAATCCATGTAAGAAACTGATTTATTGACATCATGCTTGGTCTAGACCCAAAAAATAAACAAAACTGTAGCATGCAGAAATGTAGTTGATAACAGAAACAATCTTCGTCTGAAAAAAATGTTTGGACATCCATGCTACTCTTAGATTCCAAATAATCAACAATAGGGTCATAAATTTCAAAAAGAAATACCTCTCCAAGAAGTTGTTCCAACTGAAGACTAAAATGATGCTGGTGATTTCTTTCACTGATCTCGATGTTGAATGTGGAATGCTCAACCTTTGTCGGAGAAAAATGCCATCTCAACTGAAGATATGAACCTTTTTTCTCCCCCTCACCATATCTTTGTAATCTGAATTCATCATGATGATATGTTGGCTTATCACAACTAACAATTTCAGAGAGAAAAGAAGTAATATGTTCTTGATCTTCTATATCACTGCCTTTCTCGTCACCAACAACATTTATATCAAAAATTGAAACAAAGGGTTCAAAAGGAAGATAGTTCTCTTGATGTTCCTTATGAAGATAAGATGATTTATGCAAATTATGTTCCTCATGATTGATGCAATATTCCTTTGTCTGCAAATTTGGAAGCTGAGGGTTGACCTTAATATTTGTTGCAGATTCAAATCCGTCACATGCTAATCTGTCAATCTGCTCATTTTTATTTGAGATCTCGAAAGAAAAGACTTGGTTTTTATGCGAATTAGAAACAACATGTACATTTGATATGATGTCAATAGTATCTACAAAGTTGATGTCAAAATGGAGGTCATCTAGAACCTTTGGATCTTTATGAAAAGTATCCTCTTCAACCACATACTTTTAAGCACAATCATACTTTTCATGTCCATTAATTTGACAAAACAAATTATATTCATGACAACATTCTGGAAAAAGGGTATCATCCGAAACATCATCTTTACAGAACAAATTGAATGCATCATGAAAAACTTTCAAAGAGATAATACTCGCGATTGGAAGAGATCTACACGAGTCAAGGGCTTCTCCTGTCAATGACAATCTAAAAAGATTGATATTGACATCCTCGTGCACAATATGACATTCACGAATAAACTCATGGAAATATAGTAGATGTTCAGCTAGAACCTCCCAATATTGTCCTTTAAATGTACGAAGAATACCTTCACATTCATCTCTACCAGGTACTGGATTAGGGAAACCAACAATCTTGGAAAAATCACAAAAAAATACCTTTTCGCTAAGATCTTGTTCATTTCATATGAGTGGAGTCACCAACAGATTTATGAACAATGAAATTGTCACTGAATTTGTTCTTCATGGAGTCACCAGATAGATGATTACAACCAAAAATATGTCCAGACTTTGTCTATCATCAAAGTTGGATCTTGTCGTCTCCCAAGGAAGCTAAGCTTCAATCTCCTCTCCCCAACAATGACACCAATTTGTTATCTCTCCAGAAGTCCTTCTCGGGTTGTATCTTGAAGAAGCCTGGTAACTTAAAGTGTAATTGTTTTTGTGTTTTGTGTTTGGATCAAATGGGAAAAAATGACCTACTAGATTTATATCAAGACAGTCAATTGTATACGACAGATGAGACAATGCTCTCAAGAATTAAATATCAGACATGTAAATTAACTGGTGGGTGAAGAATTCTAAATTTATCAACTAGATCAGAAGGGTGATGGGTTGAATAAAAATAGTATTGATTGCTTATTTGATCAAGCTTATGAACTGACTAATGAGATAACAGTCATTAGCAATTAAAACAAACTTGAATCAATAACAATCATCAAAGTACAGGAAAAGAAGTAAATGGAAATATGACATCAAGAGATGAGAAGAACTTGTGATCTGTATTATATCATATGAAAATTCTATTACAATATGGTGTAGCCTCAGTCTCTCCATACTTGACCCCTCTCCCTTCATATGAAGTTGATGGATTTATATCCTTTACAAAATATTTCTAGATCCAAGAAAACTGGATCAAATATGCTAAATATGGAAAGTCAAAACAATATTCATGAAAATAGGAAAAGATCCTATGAATGTGGTTAACCTTTATCTGGATAATATTCATGTATTCGACAACTGCAACAATCTTTGACACATTCAACAACCTTCAAGGTGATGAAAAGGAAACTAAAATCTCCCTTTGACAACTAAGCAATATCTTAACCAAAAATAGAAAATCTCCACTTGGTCTTCTTGTCTTATTATATGCCTCGAAATCTGGAAAAGAAAGATGATTTATATTCACTTTATTGTTATCCTTCATAAAAAACCACTCTCACATGCTCTGGAAACAAGAGGACCCGATATGGGAAAAATTAAGAGCACTTTGCCCTGTTCTCCACTTTTAGTGGCTAAAGAGATAAAATTTGAACCTGTAAGCCACTAAAAGATCTTCTTTTGGTGGCTAAAGATAGTTGTGAATGACTGCCTAAGCCACCAAAAGAACAGTTTGAACATTTATCATTATCTTACCAGAAATGCTTTGTCACTTGAAGTGCCTCGATTTCTTTTTACTTTAAATGATGGAACTATTGCTAAGAATGTGCATCTGGAATCTGGATTGATCTTTGATCGATAATTATTGTTGCCAAGTGTTCAAGATTCACCCAAAGTTGAAGGATGTTGCTTATAAAATCAAAAAATCTCGTGTGAGATGTTGAACAAGGACTGTATACTCAACTAGATGTGATGGAAATTTATCTGTTTGCTGATGCGCTTAGTTGTTGAGTGAATTGATCCCTGATATATAACTTTCAAGAAGAAAACATAGCATAAGGAAGATTGGGAACTCAGCTACTGTAGAATATTTGGTCTTGGGTCCTGGATTTCACTTTGCTTCAACTTTCATGATGACCTGATCATCATAGGAGTATGCTTGATGGGCATCGACTTCTAGCAACTTTGATGAGAAACAAAAGACATTCCCAAGGCTGCAATGAACAATATGTTTATTAATCCTGACCAAGACATATACCATCATCAGGGCTAATCTCTTTTAATGAAAACATGATTGAATACAAGGGATTCAGTCAGGCATATTCTGGGTTTATGATGCTCTGGTTCAGGTAGTACAATCTCCTAGGATCTTCAAGCTTCATTGACCTTTCTTCATCAATGAATGCAATTTTTCCTAAAGCAATATTTTTTGCAAGATCCTTTTGTAAAATGCTTCACAAACATATTTTCCTTGAATAAACCTGAATAAAACAAGAATTTTTTCTATAGTATTCTCTGACTCCTTATCTGAAGTACCTTTGATATAATACATTTTGCAACAAACCCGTACAGGACTTCCTGAGATTATGCCAGGAATATTCTTTTTCAGAAAGGCCAGGAATATAGCGATATTAATAGATTGGAACTTGAAATTATGGATATATTCTTTCAGAAATTCATCAAACACAGGGTGCCCAAATTTATTGTACATCTGATCCAGAAAACAAAACCATAATGATGAACATGCGACATTAGTTTAGTTGTGCACTTAGACAACAACATGTATGCACCATTTAAGGATTCACACCTTCAAACAAATTAATGATCTGTTGATGAGATCATTGTCTATATATCTATGTGCTATATAAATTGACAGAGGGTTTTCTTGGAGGTGAAAAACTTAAATCTTGCAGCTTGGCGCAAATTTATTTGGTCATAGCTCTTCCTCGTGACTCGATACCTGGCAACGAAAATCCTCATAAGATCTCCTGCTATTCTCTGCAATAAACCCCAATAATGATTATTTTCCATGCCACTGTGTCAAAAAGAATTTTGGATCCAACTCTTGTGCAACATGCATGAAGGAATTTCTTTAGTCATCACATTCACTTGAGTCTTGACACAAGAGAGGTCAGAATCCATGACTTGTCAAATTCCAAAATTTGAACTATTCTCAACCCAGGGCACCTGCGCATGCATATGCCACCCAACTAATGCTTGTTGTAGTAGAATTATTTATTGGCTTGTGTGTTGGCTTGTGATAAGTTTGATGTGTTTTGTGGTAATAATGACTTGTCGCCTGCACACTTGAAAAACTTCTCGGTCCCTTGTATTAAATAGATTCCTCCTCATGGCTTGGCACTCAATCTGCCATGTGGAACAACTCCACAAAAACACCAGCTCAAAAAGTTGTCCAAATGGTTGGTATCGGGCTCGACACTGTGCTGGGATTTGGGATTTCAACATGGTATTGACCTTAGATTGAACATGAGAGTTAGGCTTTGTGTTGAATGCACTAGATATGTAGACCTGGAATTGGCATATGTGAACATGTGGCTTGGCCCATGGGTCCCTAAAGTTTTGGCTCAAAGCCATCAAACCCAAGAAGCTAGAATATAGGTTTGGTATGACAAGACTCAATACTTAGACAAAAGAATTTAGGCACGTAATTTTGAAAGTAGGATTAGACTTAGGATGCTTTAATTTATATCCTAAGGTTAAAAAAATTTAAGGCGGTTGATACTGGCGGTTGGAAGAGATCTACACCATTCAAGGGCTTCTCCTTTCAATGAAAATCTGAAAATATTGATCTTGACATCCTCGTGCAGAATATGACGTTCACGAATAAACTCATTGAAATATGGCATATTTTCAGCCAGAACCTCCCAATATTCTCCTTTAAATGTAGGAAGAATACCTTCCCATTCATCTCTACCAGGTACTGGATTAGGGAAACCAACAATATTAGAAAAATTAAAAAAAGCATACCTTTTTACTAAGATCTTGTTCATTTCATACCAGTGGAGTCGCCAACACTGCAATAAACATTATGTTTATTAATCCTGACCAACACATATACCATCATTAGGTCTGATCTCTTTTAATGAAAACATGATTGAATACAAAGGCTTTTGTCATGCATATTCTGGGTTTCTGATGCTCTGGTTTAGGCAGTACAATATCCTAGGATCTTCAAGCTTCGTTGACCTTTCTACATCAATGAATGCACCTTTTCCTAAAGCAATCTTTTTTGCAAGATCCCTTTGTAAAATTCTTCAAAAACATATTTTCCTTGAATAAACCTGAATAAAACAAGAACTTTGTCTACAGTATTCTCTGAATCCTTATCTGAAGTACCTTTGATATAATACATTTTGCAACAAACCCATATAGGACTACCTGAGATTATGCCAGGAAGATTCTTTTTCAGAAAGGCCAGGAATATATCGATATTAATAGATTGGAACTTGAAATCATGGATATACTATTTCAGAAATTCATCAAACACAGGGTGCCCAACTTTAATGTACAGTTGATCCAGAAAAAAAAACCATAATGACAAACATATGACATTAGTTTAGTTGTTCACTTAGACAACAACATGTATGCACCATTCAAGGCTTCACACCTTCAAACAAATTAATGATCTGTTGATGAGATTATTGTCTGTATATCTGCGCACTATATAAATTGACAGAGGGTTTGCTTGGTGGTGAAAAACTTAAATCTTGCATCTTGGTGCAAATTTCTTTGTTCATAGCTCTTCCTCGTGACCCAATACCTGGCAATGAAACTCCTCAAAATATCTCCTGTTGTTCTCTGCAATATACCCCAATAATGATGATTTTCCATGCCACTGTGTCAAAAATAATTTTGGATCCAACTCCTATGCAAAATGCATGAAGGAATTTCTTTAATCATCACATTCACTTGCATCTTGACACAAGAGAGCTCAGAATCCATGACTTGTCAAATTCCAAAATTTGAACTAATCTCAACCCAAGGCACCTGCGCATGTTTATGTCACCCAACTAATGCTTGTTGTTGTAGACTTATGTATTAGCTTGTGCGTTGGCTTTTGATAAGTTTATGTGTTGCGTGGTAATAATGACTTGTTGCCTGCACACTTGAAAAACTTCTCAGTCCCTTGTATTCAATAGATTCCTCGTCATGACATGGCACTCAATCTACCATGTGAAACAACTCCACAACAACACCAGCCCAAACATATGTCCAAATGGTTGGTATTGGGCTCGACACTGTGCTGGGCTTTGGGATTTCAACATTTTATTCAACTTAGATTTAACATGAGAAGTAGGCTTTGTGTTGAATGCACTGGATATGCAGACCTGGAATTGGCATATGTGAACCTGTGGCTTGGCACATGGGTCCCTAAAGTTTTGGCTCAAAGACATCAAACCCAAGAGGCTAGAATATAGGTTTGGTATGACAAGAGTCGAGACTTAGACATAAGAATTTAGGCATGTAATTCTGAAAGTAGGATTAGACTGAGGATGCTTTAAAGTATATCCTAAGGTTAACAACTTTAAAGAACACACCACTTTTCAAAGAAACTCAATGAAAACTAGGAATAAATCAAACCCAAAAGAATAAACTAGTTCGAGAGAATAAAATTTTATTTGTAGGTCTGGTCAGAGAGTTTGGACAAAATTGATCAACAAGAGCTTTGATAAAGAATTTGGAAATTATGACACTGTCCAGAAAACTGAAAAATGATCGTATTAAATAAAAGTTGAGAAAACACTCCAAAAATACCAGTGCATTTTTTTATCTCTAACAGAACCAACAGATCCGGAAGAGGGGGAGTGCCTTTTTTATTCACAGATGTGGGTGAAGGGGACCCCACTGCATTTTATTGTTGATAGCGGAAGCCAAAAGAACCTCATCTCAGTAGAGTTCGTCAAACAGTTGGGATTGTCAATAACACCACACCCGCAACCATACAACATCGGGTGGCTTCGCCAAGGATGAGATCTTCGTGTCAGCCAGTAGTTTTGATAGTCATATGACATCCAACCCTTCAAGGATGAGGTATTATGTGATGTTTCCCCACTAGATGTCTTTGATGTTTTCTTGGGCTAGACATATATGTGGATACACCATGCTCTTTATGAGTCTTGACCCCGCAGTGTCATTGTTTCTCTAGGGGGTCATCTCTACAGAATACCAGAGGTAGTTTTGACTATTGTTCCACATAAAGAATGCCACAAGGTAGTATCTCATACTGCAAAATTAAGCTTCTTCACATTCTGTTCAAAAGGGGAACAAAAGGACACTGCAACCACTACAACCTCACCCGAAGCACCTTCTATCCAACAGAAGCAGGTTGACAAGGTTGCAGCAAAGTGCACAAATTCTTTCTGCAAATTGTCCTATCATGTAGCTCGACTTGTTCAACAACCTCAGCCTCAACAGGTTCGTGACAAACTTCCACAAACTAAGCAGCACGACTTCTCCAACAAGGCAAGAATCTCAACAAGATTTCGATTCAACAAACATTTTTTCCTCTCCCCTAGAGAGAATTGCTCCCTAAGGAGGGAGGATTGATCCAGGTGGATATCGGTGGCCACCCACCTTTTCCAACTGGCCCAAAACAATTTTCTGGCAATTTTGGTAATTTACTATTTTTAGTAGTTTTTAACTTCTGAGGGAATTTTGAGGCCCTAAACGACGTTTTTTGGAAAATGGGGGAAAATATAGAATTTCCTTTGATATTTCATCCAAAATGAATCTCCTCGACGATACCTTTCTAATGGGCTATCATGCACCTAAAACATAGATCGTATGCAAAAGTTACGACCCTGGGAAGTTGATGTATTAACTTACCCAAACAGGGCCCACATGACTTTTGGTGCTTCAAATCCTACGGTTAGGTTTTTGGATGTATAGGGTTTTTGGAAGTGTTGTTTATTGTAAACAGGCCTTCAGAACCTCATTCTAATCATCTTCTTGCGAATGCAAGTAGTCGTCACATCTCTTCTCAGAGATAAGCTTCCACCATTCTAGCGAGTCTTTCACTCTGTATTTTTATAGTCTCTATACATTTATTTCCTTAATAGAAATTGTGTATTACTGTATCTTTGTGTTTATGGTTGCATATCTGATACATTTATTTTATATTATTGGATATCCAAGATATCTTTGTGCATTTCTTTATTATATCTCTGCTCTCATTTCATGCCGAAAATAATCTGGATTACCAAGAGCCTCTGATTTTCTAATACTTCATCTTCTTATCATATTAAGAATGCTTCTAGGTCATTCAGCCCATGGAAGATGGGAGGCTCCCTTATCTCCACACCTACCCATCTTATTTCATGTTATATTCTTGTGCATCTTCTTGTGGAGACCTCGTGTAACCTCTGTTGCCAATTTTCTAAGCTCGTATCTAAGTTTGACGCACATGAGGTGATGCTTCACAAACTGAGTACCCCATTTGTAGTTGGATTTACGTAATCTTCATCTCACACATTTTTTCTCTACAACCGTTTCATTTCCTCCAGGTCCAAGCAACTAGGCTCTACGAACCTTTCCTCTTTTGATGGGTCCAATGGAACAATGACTCTGTATTCTCCTAACTCGAAAGTCATCTTCCTCATCTTTAAGTTGATTATGGCCTGGTTATCAAACACCCATTCCAAACCTAGTAATGCCGGATAAGGTGTTTTTCCGTCCACTATCTCAATTACTTCGAAGTCGGATTTAGTCGTCACTCCTTCCAAGTCTATTGTCACTCCTTTTAGTCTTCCAATTGGTAGAACTCTATGTTGATTTTCTAGTTTCCACTGAACCGGTGAATATCCTAATGTGGGCTCTCCCATACATTTCCATGTCCTCTTAGGTAATACATTGACTTTGGATCCTAAATCCAGTATGATATCTTCCATGTTAAAATCTCCAATGTTGGCGTTCAACCTAAATTCTCTACTTGTTCTTCTCCTTGTATGTAGGTGATTGACTATTTTTTGTTCTAACTTTCCTTTTGCTTCTACACTACATCTTTCTAGCATATTTTGTAATACTTTAATAGAGGATGGATCATTTAGTATTTTTACACATGATTTCAAAAGGCCTTTAATCATACTTACTTGTCCCATGGGATCTATTCCTTTGGTGTGATCCAACGATGGAGGCATCTCATACTCTGGTACTTCATTAATATGTTGTGTGGTTGATGTCAACGCAATGTCTGGCTTTAAGAATTCTTGTCTAGCTTGCTTGAATATCTCCTTCTCATTCTATGCATCAAACTTCTTCTTTGGTTCAAGATTCTTCTTCACCCATTGGTGTTGTATCGACTCTTGTCTTAGTGCATCATTTCCTATTTTATCTCCTCCTCGTGTAACTATGTTGATGTTTCTTCCTGCATCCCTCGCTTCTGCTAAAATCCACTAAAAATTCTGATTGTTATGATTTCTCTCCTCTTGGATATTCCCTAATAATGTCAGGCATTATTCTGTGTCATGATCTGATGCATGACAATACATAGAGGTCATTGGTAAAAGTGGAGATTCTCGTGTGTAGTGTTCTATTTGTTGACAATTGTGACATACCACTAGTCCGCTACCTCTTCAAAATCTTCCTCCTTCTCTTCCTCCACCTCTGTAGCCAGCTCGATCCCCTCGCAGTGCATTATAATGAGGTTCCTGGTTGTACTACGTGGTATTATAGTGTGGTTGTGTAGTATTATAATGTGGTTGCATAGTGTTGTATGGTTTTTGCGCAGTGTTGTACATGGCTTGTACTTTTTGATTCACTGTTTGATTAAGAAGTTTTGTTATCAGTTTTCTCTTCTAAGTTTGAAGTTGTGTGAAGCATTTAGATATCATAAAACATAGTTTTAATTGGTATTAGTTTAGTTTCTCTAGGAGATAGAATCAAAGTTCCTATTTTCCTTTCATGAGCCATCAATGAATAGGTCCATCACCTAAGAAAGAACTTNATTCTGATTGTTATGATTTCTCTCCTCTTGGATATTCCCTAATAATGTCAGGCATTATTCTGTGTCATGATCTGATGCATGACAATACATAGAGGTCATTGGTAAAAGTGGAGATTCTCGTGTGTAGTGTTCTATTTGTTGACAATTGTGACATACCACTAGTCCGCTACCTCTTCAAAATCTTCCTCCTTCTCTTCCTCCACCTCTGTAGCCAGCTCGATCCCCTCGCAGTGCATTATAATGAGGTTCCTGGTTGTACTACGTGGTATTATAGTGTGGTTGTGTAGTATTATAATGTGGTTGCATAGTGTTGTATGGTTTTTGCGCAGTGTTGTACATGGCTTGTACTTTTTGATTCACTGTTTGATTAAGAAGTTTTGTTATCAGTTTTCTCTTCTAAGTTTGAAGTTGTGTGAAGCATTTAGATATCATAAAACATAGTTTTAATTGGTATTAGTTTAGTTTCTCTAGGAGATAGAATCAAAGTTCCTATTTTCCTTTCATGAGCCATCAATGAATAGGTCCATCACCTAAGAAAGAACTTTAGATCATATGCTTGTTTATGAGTTTTTCTTTCTAATTTATGAATTGTGTGAAGAGTGTTATCTTTGAAGTGTGAAAACAAAGTATTGGTTTTAGATGGTTTTCTTGATTGAGCTATACTCATCAGACATAGGAACCTATCTGTTATCGGCACATATAGTGCATCAACTCTACTGATTATGAATCTCGGTCGATAATTTATGTTTGATAATATATTATGCATATAATTGCACCAACAATACCTATTATTGTTTAGGGAACATCGATTGAAGAGGAATTTTAAGTCATTAAGTTTGTTGGGGACAACGCCCCTTTCCCACTTTTGTTAGGTAAGACTTGGATTGAGAAGAATCAGATGAAAGGAAAGCAGAGGAAGATGCTATATAAAATAAAAATAAATAACTAAGGGATTTCATAGCTATGAAAATAGACCGTCTAATAGAAGAATGGGAGGATAAGTCGAAGAAATAGAGTAAAGTAACAATGCAGGAGGGAAAAAAGACAAGAGAATTAGCTGTCAAGGTTGAAAGAATGCAAGAAGGCTTGAAGGACCTATCTATTAAAGAAAGAAGTATGTACACTCATGAATTGTTAAGAAAAGGGATATTAACTTCAGACCCTTAGATGGCACCTCAATAGTGTGAAGCCACTATGCTAGGGGAAGATAAGAATAAAAATGGAAAGAGGATTCCAAAAAAAATTAGAGAGACTCAGATAGCAGGAAAGAAGGCAAGGAAGTTCAATAAAAAGAAATCTAAGTTGGAAAAGCTACAAGAAGCTACATAAACCATATGGAAGACTTCATAGAATGGAACCTCGCATGAGGTAGGTTCACAGGATTTGAACCTCGCTGGAATAACAGGTCCGCACAGAAGGGGACTTCACCCTGGAAAAGTTAGATGACCATTGGAGGCACCCCTACCATTATAATGATGCTCTAGAATAGTTGGAAAACACATTTAGGGGATAATGGACCACTTTTGGATGTTGAGACCTTTCCATAACAGACAGATTTACATTAATGGAAGCATTTCATGGCCATTGGAAGATTTGTCACGATCCCTCGCTTATTTAACTCATTGGTCATTGTGTTGGGATCACATTTTTTTACCCGTGAGTGACTGAGCAAAGCAGATAATTGTCCAAGCGTAGAGCTGTGTTATCTAAAACTAGACCCTGCCTGTCCATTTGTCTACCCTACCTATTTGTTAGAAGCTAAAATGTCGGAAAAACCTAGTGAATTGGATAAGTCTATCAAGGAAGTACTTAAGAAGCTAATGTCTGGAAAATCAATATCTAAAGGTATTCAGGCATAGTCGACTAGGGGACCGCAGGCTTCCCATTCGACCAAACGTCGTTCTGGCTGTGTCAATCCCATAACTGAACAACAAAGTAAGCACCGTGACGATCTGGCTAATGCGAAGCAGATCAATTATTGTTGCCAAGTGTTCAAGATTCACCCAAAGTTGAAGGATGTTGCTTATAAAATCAAAAAATCTCGTGTGAGATGTTGAACAAGGACTGTATACTCAACTAGATGTGATGGAAATTTATCTGTTTGCTGATGCTCTTAGTTGTTGAGTGAATTGATCCCAGATATATAACTTTCAAGAAGAAAAGAGAGCATAAGGAAGATTGGGAACTCAGCTATTGTAGAATATTTGGTCTTGGGTCCTGGATTTCACTTTCCTTCAACTTTCATGATGACCTGATCATCATAGGAGTATGCTTGATGGGCATCGACTTCTAGCAACTTTGATGAGAAACAAACGACATTCCCAAGGCTGCAATGAACAATATGTTTATTAATCCTGACCAAGACATATACCATCATCAGGGCTAATCTCTTTTAATGAAAACATGATTGAATACAAGGGATTCAGTCAGGCATATTCTGGGTTTATGATGCTCTGGTTCAGGTAGTACAATCTCCTAGGATCATCAAGCTTCATTGACCTTTCTTCATCAATGAATGCAACTTTTCCTAAAGCAATATTTTTTGCAAGATCCTTTTGTAAAATGCTTCACAAACATATTTTCCTTGAATAAACATGAATAAAACAATAATTTTTTCTATAGTATTCTCTGACTCCTTATCTGAAGTACCTTTGATATAATACATTTGCAACAAACCCGTACAGGACTTCCTGAGATTATGCTAGGAATATTCTTTTTCAGAAAGGCCAAGAATATATCGATATTAATAGATTGGAACTTGAAATTATGGATATATTATTTCAGAAATTCATCAAACATAGGGCGCCCAAATTTATTGTACATCTAATCCAGAAAACAAAACCATAATGATGAACATGCAACATTAGTTTAGTTGTGCACTTAGACAACAACATGTATGCACCATTTAAGGATTCACACCTTCAAACAAATTAATGATCTGTTGATGAGATCATTGTCTATATATCTGTGTGCTATATAAACTGACAGAGGGTTTTCTTGGAGGTGAAAAAAATAAATCTTGCAGATTGGTGCAAATTTATTTGGTCATAGCTCTTCCTCATGACTCGATACCTGGCAACGAAAATCCTCAGAAGATCTCTTGCTGTTCTCTGCAATAAACCCCAATAATGATTATTTTCCATGCCATTGTGTCAAAAAGAATTTTGGATCCAACTCTTGTGCAACATGCATGAAGGAATTTCTTTAGTCATCACATTCACTTGAGTCTTGACACAAGAGAGCTTAGAATCCATGACTTGTCAAATTACAAAATTTGAACTATTCTCAACCAAGGGCACCTGCGCATGCATATGTCACCCAACTAATGCTTGTTGTAGTAGACTTATTTATTGGCTTGTGTGTTGGCTTGTGATAAGTTTGATGTGTTTCGTGGTAATAATGACTTGTTGCTTGCACACTTGAAAAGCTTCACGGTCCCTTGTATTAAATAGATTCCTCCTCATGGCTTGGCACTCAATCTTCCATGTGGAACAACTCCACAAAAACACCAGCTCAAAAAGATGTCCAAATGGTTGGTATCGGGCTCGACACTGTGCTGGGATTTGGGATTTCAACATGGTATTGACCTTAGATTGAACATGAGAGTTAGGCTTTGTGTTGAATGCACTAGATATGTAGACATGGAATTGGCATATGTGAACATGTGGCTTGGCCCATGGGTCCCTAAAGTTTTGGCTCAAAGCCATCAAACCTGAGAAGCTAGAATATAGGTTTGGTATGACAAGACTCAAGACTTAGACATAAGAATTTAGGCACGTAATTTTGAAAGTAGGATTAGACTTAGGATGCTTTAATTTATATCCT
Source organism: Picea sitchensis (assembly GCA_010110895.2). Taxonomy (NCBI): domain Eukaryota; kingdom Viridiplantae; phylum Streptophyta; class Pinopsida; order Pinales; family Pinaceae; genus Picea; species Picea sitchensis. The sequence continues at coordinate 274,690 of SNQJ01S0004971.1, forward strand.
AAGGTTAAACAAATTTAAGGCACACACCTCTTTTAAAAGAAACTCAATGAAAACTAGGAATAAATCAAACCCAAAAGAATAAAATAGTTCGAGAGGGTAAAATTTTATTTGCAGATCCAGTTAGAGAGTTTGGAAAAAATTGATCAACAAGAGCTTTGATAAAGAATTTGGAAATTATGACACTGGCCAGAAAACTGAGAGATGAGTGTATTAAATAAAAGTTGAGAAAACACTCCAAAAATACCAATGCATTTTTTATCGCTAACATCTGGCTCCAACTGCGATGGAGACCTCCCTATGAGGTTTCCAAGAACCTAGTAGTTCCAGTCACATTTAGCATTGGGAATGGAGTCATCTGGCCTTTTAATTGATAAAATGAAAACCTGTAGAATGCCTGTAACCTACTTGCTTATTCATGAAATCAATCAACTGAAAATGATCTATTTGCTCATATGAATATCTTATTCTTTTTCTTACTCCTACACTAACCAACTGTACTACCTCTTATAAAGTGAAATCATGCTTCCAATGAAGCCATGTAAGAAACTGATTTATTGACATCATGCTTGGTCTGGACCCAAAAAGTAAACAAAACTGTAGCATGCAGAAATGTAATTGATAACAAAAACAATCTTCGTCTGACAAAAATATTTGGACATCCATGCTACTCATAGATTCCAAATAAACAACAATAGCGTGATAAATGTCACAAAGAAATACCTCTCCAAGAAGTTGTTCCAACTGAAGACTAAAATGATGCTGGTGATTTCTTTCATTGATCTCAATGCTAAATGTGGACTGCTCAACCTTTGTCGGAGAAAAATGCCATCTCAATTGCAGAACTAAACCTTTTTTCTCCCCTTCACCATATCTCTGTAATATGAATTCATCATGATGATATGCTTGCTTATCACAACTAACAATTTTAGAGAGAGAAGAAGTAACATGTTCTTGATCTTCTATATCACTGCCTTCCTCATCACCAACAAACTTTATATCAAAAATTGAAACAAATGGTTCAAAAGGAAGATAGTGCTCTTGATGTTCCTTATGAAGATAAGATGATTTCTACAAATTATGCTCCTCATGATTGATGCAATCTTCCTTTGTCTGCAAATTTGGAAGCTGAGGGTTGCCCTTAATATTTGTTGTAGATTCAAATCTGTCACATGCTAATCTGTCAATCTGCTCATTTATATCTGAGATCTCAAAAGAAAAGACTTGTTTTTTATGTGAGTTACAAACAACAGGGACATTTGATATGATGTCAAAAGTGTCAACAAACTTGATGTACAAATGGAGGTCATCTAGAACCTTTGGATATTTATGAAAAATATCCTCTTCAACCACATACTTTTCAGCACAATCATACTTTTCATCTCCATTAATTTGACAAAACAAATTATATTCATGACAACATTCTGGAAAAAGGGCATTAACTGAAACGTCATCTTTATAGAACAAATTGAATGCATCATGAAAAAATTTCCAAGAGTTGATACTGGCGGTTGGAAGAGATCTACACCATTCAAGGGCTTCTCCTTTCAATGAAAATCTGAAAATATTGATCTTGACATCCTCGTGCAGAATATGACGTTCACGAATAAACTCATGGAAATATAGCAGATTTTCAGCCAGAACCTCCCAATATTCTCCTTTAAATGTAGGAAGAATACCTTCCCATTCATCTCTACCAGGTACTGGATTAGGGAAACCAACAATATTAGAAAAATAAAAAAAGCATACATTTTTACTAAGATCTTGTTCATTTCATACCAGTGGAGTCGCCAACACTGCAATAAACATTATGTTTATTAATCCTGACCAACACATATACCATCATTAGGTCTAATCTCTTTTAATGAAAACATGATTGAATACAAAGGCTTATGTCAGGCATATTCTGGGTTTCTGATGCTCTGGTTTAGGCAGTACAATATCCTAGGATCTTCAAGCTTCGTTGACCTTTCTACATCAATGAATGTGCCTTTTCCTAAAGCAATCTTTTTTGCAAGATCCCTTTGTAAAATGCTTCAAAAACATCTTTTCCTTGAATAAACCTGAATAAAACAAGAACTTTGTCTACAGTATTCTCTGAATCCTTATCTGAAGTACCTTTGATATAATATATTTTGCAACAAACCCATATAGGACTACCTAAGATTATGCCAGGAAGATTCTTTTTCAGAAAGGCCAGGAATATATCGATATTAATAGATTGGAACTTGAAATTATGGATATACTATTCCAGAAATTCATCAAACACAGGGTGCCCAACTTTAATGTACAGTTGTTCCAGAAAACAAAACCATAATGACAAACATATGACATTAGTTTAGTTGTTCACTTAGACAACAACATGTATGCACCATTCAAGGCTTCACACCTTCAAACAAATTAATGATCTGTTGATGAGATTATTGTCTGTATATCTGCGCACTATATAAATTGACAGAGGGTTTGCTTGGTGGTGAAAAACTTAAATCTTGCAGCTTGGTGCAAATTTCTTTGTTCATAGCTCTTCCTCGTGACCCGATACCTGGCAATGAAACTCCTCAAAATATCTCCTATTGTTCTCTGCAATATACCCCAATAATGATGATTTTCCATGCCACTGTGTCAAAAATAATTTTGGATCCAACTCCTATGCAAAATGCATGAAGGAATTTCTTTAATCATCACATTCACTTGCATCTTGACACAAGAGAGCTCATAATCCATGACTTGTCAAATTCCAAAATTTGAACTAATCTCAACCCAAGGCACCTGCGCATGCATATGTCACCCAACTAATGCTTGTTGTTGTAGACTTATGTATTGGCTTGTGCGTTGGCTTGTGATAAGTTTATGTGTTGCATGGTAATAATGACTTGTTGCCTGCGCACTTGAAAAACTTCTCGGTCCCTTGTATTCAATAGATTCCTCGTCATGACATGGCACTCAATCTGTCATGTGGAACAACTCCACAACAACACCAGCCCAAAAATATGTCCAAATGGTTGGTATTGGGCTCGACACTGTGCTGGGCTTTGGGATTTCAACATTTTATTCAACTTAGATTTAACATGAGAAGTAGGCTTTGTGTTGAACGCACTGGATATGCAGACCTAGAATTGGCATATGTGAACCTGTGGCTTGGCCCATGGGTCCCTAAAGTTTTGGCTCAAAGACATCAAACCCAAGAGGCTAGAATATAGGTTTGGTATGACAAGAGTCAAGACTTAGACATAAGAATTTAGGCATGTAATTTTGAAAGTAGGATTAGACTGAGGATGCTTTAAAGTATATCGTAAGGTTAAACAACTTTAAAGAACACATCACTTTTCAAAGAAACTCAATGAAAACTAGGAATAAATCAAACCCAAAAGAATAAACTAGTTCGAGAGAATAAAATTTTATTTGTAGGTCTGGTCAGAGAGTTTGGACAAAATTGATCAACAAGAGCTTTGATAAAGAATTTGGAAATTATGACACTGTCTAGAAAACTGAAAAATGATCGTATTAAATAAAAGTTGAGAAAACACTCCAAAAATACCAGTGCATTTTTTATCTCTAACAGAACCAACAGATCCGAAAGAGGGGGAGTGCCTCTTTCATTCACAGATGTGGGTGAAGGGGACCCCACTGTATTTTATTGTTGATAGAGGAAGCCAAAAGAACCTCATCTCAGTAGAGGTCGTCAAACAGTTGGGATTGTCAACAACACCACACCCGCAAACATACAACATCGGGTGGCTTCGCCAAGGATGAGATCTTCGTGTCAGCCAGTAGTGTCGATTATCATATGACATCCAACCCTTCAAGGATGAGGTATTATGTGATGTTTCCCCACTAGATGTCTTTGATGTTCTCTTGGGCTAGCCATATATGTGGAGACACCATGCTCTTTATGAGTCTCGACCCCGCAGTGTCATTTTTTCTCTAGGGGGTCATCTCTACAGAATACCAGAGGTAGTTTTGACTATTGTTCCACATAAACAATGCCACAAGGAAGTATCTCATACTGCAAAATTAAGCTTCTTCACATTCTGTTCAAAAGGGGAACAAAAGGACACTGCAACCACTACAACCTCACCCGAAGCACCTTCTATCCAACAAAAGCAGGTTGACAAGGTTGCAGCAAAGTGCACAAATTCTTTCTGCAAATTGTCCTATCATGTAGCTCGGCTTGTTCAACAACCTCAGCCTCAACAGGTTAGTGACAAACTTCCACAAACTAAGTAGCACGACTTCTCCAACAAGGCAAGAATCTCAACAAGATTTCGATTCAACAAACATTTTTTCCTCTCCCCTGGAGAGAATTGCTTCCTAAGGAGGGAGGATTGATCCAGGTGGATATCGGTGGCCACCCACCCTTTCCAACTGGCCCAAAACAATTTTCTGGCAATTTTGGTAATTTACTATTTTTAGTAGTTTTTAACTTCCGAGGGAATTTTGAGGCCCTAAACGACGTTTTTTGGAAAATGGGGGAAAATATAGAATTTCCTTTGATATTTCATCTAAAATGAATCTCCTCGACGATACCTTTCCAATGGGCTATCATGCGCCTAAAACATATATCGTATGCAAAAGTTACGACCCCGGGAAGTTGATGTATTAACTTACCCAAACAGGGCCCACATGACTTTTGGTGCTTCAAATCCTACGGTTAGGTTTTTGGATGTATAGGGTTTTTGGAAGTGTTGTTTATTGTAAACAGGCCTTCAGAACCTCATTCTAATCATCTTCTTGCGAATGCAAGTAGTCGTCACATCTCTTCTCAGAGATAAGCTTCCACCATTCTAGCGAGTCTTTCACTCTGTATTTTTATAGTCTCTATACATTTATTTCCTTAATAGAAATTGTGTATTACTGTATCTTTGTGTTTATGGTTGCATATCTGATACATTTATTTTATATTATTGGATATCCAAGATATCTTTGTGCATTTCTTTATTATATCTCTTCTCTCATTTCATGCCGAAAATAATCTGGATTACCAAGAGCCTCTGATTTTCTAATACTTCATCTTCTTATCATATTAAGAATGCTTCTAGGTCGTTCAGCCCATGGAAGATGGGAGGCTCCCTTATCTCCACACCTACCCATCTTATTGCATGTTATATTCTTGCTCATATTCTTGTGGAGACCTCGTGTAACCTCTGTTGCCAATTTTCTAAGCTCGTATCTGAGTCTGACGCACATGAGGTGATGCTTCACAAACTGAGTACCCCATTTGTAGTTGGGTTTACGTAATATTCATCTCACACATTTGTTCTCTACAACCGTTTAATTTCCTCCAGGTCCAAGCAACTAGGCTCTACGAACCTTTCCTCTTTTGATGGGTCCAATGGAACAATGACTCTGTATTCTCCTAACTCGAAAGTCATCTTCCCCATCTTTAAGTTGATTATGGCCTGGTTATCAAACACCCATTCCAAACCTAGTAATGCTGGATAAGGTGTTTTTCCATCCACTATCTCAATTACTTCGAAGTCGGATTTAGTCATCACTCCTTCCAAGTCTATTGTCACTCCTTTTAGTCTTCCAATTGGTAGAACTCTATGTTGATTTTCTAGTTTCCACTGAACCGGTGAATATCCTAATGTGGGCTCTCCCATACATTTCCATGTCCTCTTGGGTAATACATTGACTTTGGATCCTAAATCCAGTATGATATCTTCCATGTTAAAATCTCCAATGTTGAAGTTCAACCTGAATTCTCTACTTGTTCTTCTCCTTGTATGTAGGTGATTGACTATTTTTTGTTCTAACTTTCCTTTTGCTTCTACACTACATCTTTCTAGCATATTTTGTAATACTTTAACAGAGGATGGATCATTTAGTATTTTTACACATGATTTCAAAAGGCCTTTAATCATACTTACTTGTCCCATGGGATCTATTCCTTTGGTGTGATCCAACGATGGAGGCATCTCATACTCTGGTACTTCATTAATATGTTGTGYGGTTGATGTCAACGCAATGTCTGGCTTTAAGAATTCTTGTCTAGCTTGCTTGAATATCTCCTTCTCATTCTATGCATCAAACTTCTTCTTTGGTTCAAGATTCTTCTTCACCCATTGGTGTTGTATCGACTCTTGTCTTAGTGCATCATTTCCTATTTTATCTCCTCCTCGTGTAACTATGTTGATGTTTCTTCCTCCATCCCTCGCTTCTGCTAAAATCCACTAAACATTCTGATTGTTATGATTTCTCTCCTCTTGGATATTCCCTAATAATGTCAGGCATTATTCTGTGTCATGATCTGATGCATGACAATACATAGAGGTCATTGGTAAAAGTGGAGATTCTCGTGTGTAGTGTTCTGTTTGTTAACAATTGTGACATACCACTAGTCCTCTACCTCTTCAAAACCTTCCTCCTTCTCTTCCTCCACCTCTGTAGCCAGCTCGATCCCTTCGCGGTGTGTTATAATGAGGTTCCTGGTTGTACTACGTGGTATTATAGTGTGGTTGTGCAGTATTATAATGTGGTTGCGTAGTGTTGTATGGTTTTTGAGCAGTGTTGTACACGGCTTGTACTTTTTGATTCACTGTTTGCTTGAGAAGTTTTGTTATCAGTTTTCTCTTCTAAATTTGAAGTTGTGTGAAGCATTTAGATATCATAAAACATAGTTTTAATTGGTATTAGTTTAGTTTCTCTAGGAGATAGAATCAAAGTTCCTATTTTCCTTTCATGAGCCATCAATGAATAGGTCCATCACCTAAGAAAGAACTTTAGATCATATGCTTCTTTATGAGTTTTTCTTTCTAATTTATGAATTGTGTGAAGAGTGTTATCTTTGAAGTGTGAAAACAAAGTATTTGTTTTAGATGGTTTTCTTGATTGAGCTATACTCATCAGACATAGGAACCTATCTGTTATCGGCACATATAGTGCATCAACTCTACTGATTATGAATCTTGGTCAATAATTTATGTTTTATAATATATTATGCATATAATTGCACCAACAATACCTATTATTGTTCAGGGAACATCGATTGAAAAGGAATTTGAAGTCATTAAGTTTGTTGGGGACAACGCCCCTTTCCCACTTTTGTTAGGTAAGACTTGGATTGAGAAGAATCAGATGAAAGGAAAGCAGAGGAATATGCTATACAAAATAAAAAGAAATAACTAAGGGATTTCATAGCTATGAAAATAGACCGTCTAATAGAAGAATGGGAGGATAAGTCGAAGCAATAGAGTAAAGTAACAATGCAGGAGGGAAAAAAGACAAGAGAATTAGCTGTCAAGGTTGAAAGAATGCAAGAAGGCTTGAAGGACCTATCTATTAAAGAAAGAAGTATGTACACTCGTGAATTGTTAAGAAAAGGGATATTAACTTCAGACCCTTAGAGGGAACCTCAATAGTGTGAAGCCACTATGCTAGGGGAAGATAAGAATAAAAATGGAAAGAGGATTCCAAAAAAAATTAGAGAGACTCAGATAGCAGGAAAGAAGACAAGGAAGTTCAATAAAAAGAAAGCGAAGTTGGAAAAGCTACAAGAAGCTACATAAACCATATGGAAGACTTCACAGAATGGAACCTCGCACGAGGTAGGTTCACAAGATTTGAACCTCCCTGGAATAACAGGTCCGCACATAAGGGGACTTCACCCTGGCAAAGTTAGATGACCATTGGAGGCACCCCTACCATTATAATGACGCTCCAGAATAGTTGGAAAACACATTTAGGGGATAATGGACCACTTTTGGATGTTGAGACCTTGCCATAACAGACAGATTCACATTAATGGAAGCATTTCATGGCCATTGGAAGATTTTTCACGATCCCCCGCTTATTTAACTCATTGGTCATTGTGTTGGGATCACATTTTTTTACCCGTGAGTGACTGAGCAAAGCAGATAATTGTCCAAGTGTAGAGCTGTGTTATCTGAAATTAGACCCCGCCTGTCTATTTGTCTACCCTATCTATTTGTTAGAAGCTAAAATGTCGGAAAAACCTAGTGAATTGGATAAGTCTATCAAGGAAGTCCTTAAGAAGCTAATGTCTGGAAAATCAATATCTAAAGGTATTCAAGCATAGTCGACTAGGGGACCGCAGGCTTCCCATTCGACCAAACGTTTTTCTGGCTGTGTCAATCCCATAACTGAACAATGAAGTAAGCACCGTGACGATCTGGCTAATGCGAAGCAGATCCTGTTGATCCTACCTGAATATATCCCACCTTTGGATAGCATTGTTAACTGCGATAGTATCCCCAGAGATTTTGAGTACATCGTCTTCACTGCGTACATTCCAAAAGGAATTCTCATAGTCAGGAGTAAGTTAGGACAGATCCTGCTATTGAAGAACAACAACTTCAATTTAGGAGACCGAAATAACTACGCCATGTTGGCATTCCACCATTATCTTACGAAGACAACTGGAAAGAAGCCTTACCTCATCTCATAACCATGGATTAAGGGGTTGGCACAGTCCACCGTGTTGAATGTGATGAAGATCTCACATTTTGGCCACCATTAGGAGGTTAACGCTTGCATTAAACTCCTGCATTCCTGCTATCGTGGTGGATACTTATGGATTGATAGGAGGATTACTGTGTATCTGACACCAATCCACCGGATCATAGGCTTAAGCGTGAAGGGTCCTGACCCTCAACATTTTTATCTAAGAAAGGATTTAGACTGATATTTGGTGTAGCGCATCAAAGAAGATTACAGAGAGGTAGAGAAAGGAAAGCAAAGTTACAAGGTAGCCTCTATACAAGATGGCACAGTGTGCCTCGCTTTCCAACTCCTAGCTAGTAAGAAAGAACCACTCGACACAGGTCATCGGGTTCATGGTGGACCTCGTAGGAAAGTGTGTGGAGGGAATGTAGATGAACTAGGTGAACTACCTCGTCAATGAGCTAGAGAAGGATTTCCACGAAGCCCAAGACTTGGGATACAAATTCCATTACAATTGGTTGATCATTTTGATCACATTTGTCGCTTGGCAAATGACTGAAGGAGCCACTTTTCCAGAGATTAAACCCTCAGAGCCATTGGCCACTTGGTTTTCCACCTCATGGTACACCAATGACATGACGAAGTAGTGGTAGTCCAAGGCCGTGTTTCATGGATATTACCAGTAGTTAAAGGTCGCCATCAAATCGTTTCCGCGCATGACACCGTATACCCTGCACCAGTACCGACCAATAGCAAAGTTTCTCTTTGATCCGCATTTCATCTACATCACCACACGCAGAGATGAGAACCAGGAAGAATTACATTTGTACTACAAGCTGACAGATGACGATATGGAGTAAGTTACAAAGGAGTGGTCGGAGGAATTTCTTGTACTTGTCACCAATGCAAAATTATCCAACACTAACACCATAGGAAGACCCATAGTTACACAAGTTGAGCATGTCAGACAATCCAATGGGACGACGAAGAAGAAAAAGCAGGAGGAAGTCCAGGATATAGAGAGTGATGAAGAGGACAATGCTTGTGAAGATAACGGGTTTGGCTTGCCAGGAGGAGGAGAAGATGAAGCAAAAGGACATGGAGGAGGAGATGAGGGAGAATAAGAGAAAGGAGGAGGTGAAGCTACCACCGTCCACCTAAGGATCCCCCCGTTGGTTCAATGACACCGCAAAAGAGGAAGGTTTCTCCAAATAAACCTTCAACAAGGAAGAAGACGCACCCTAATAAGCCCCACTTGGAAGCCACCCTCATGGATGATGAAATCAGTCTAGTTCGTGAAGCTATGGAGGACGCCTCTGAAGACATATTGTAGAGGTATGGAGAGAGGCAAGAAGAGTTATACAAAAGAATTGAGAAGGAATTGAAGGAAGTACAACAAGTTGTTCGTTTGGTCCATGCAGTACCTGTTGCACCGTCTGCACCTTCCTTGTCACAGACTACAGAATTGGGGGATGAACCAGCCCAGTTGAGAAGGCTTGCATATGCAACAAAATATCGGTTCTAGAGAGCTCAAGAAGAAAAGGAAAGGGCTACAGAATCCTTGAGAAAGGAGAAGGACGAAGTCCTTGTGTAATTATGAGCAACACATGACAGTGTAGCAGCCTAGGAAAGTGAGAAAGCATAGCTTCAGGAGAATTTTCAGGAAGAAAAATCCCAGCTATAGAGGGAAAAGGAGAAGTTTCTCACTGAGGGGGGCATGGTGATGCAGGAGCATAAGCTCATGAAAATGAAGTCACCCATGACTTCACCAAAGTTGAGAGAATTCAAAGAGACCTAGGGTCTCACACTTGTATAATTTATTATTTTGTGGAAAATTTGAATAATGGACAAGGATTCTAGATCCTTTTCCACTTGTAAAAGATAATATAGGGTTTGTTAATGAATAGTGAGTCACTGATGACTCGTAGGGGTCAGTTGAGTTTATTAAGGACTCTGTTCCTTAATCATAGGATCTGGAAACAAAAATCCATTGTAAATAAATACAGTCTTTAGTATTTTGAATAGGCAGCTAGGTTCTCTTAGAAGTTTAGCTCACAGGGTTCTAAGAGCTCGAAGAGGAGGAAGCTTGAATGTAGATCAAGAAGGGAAAGCTCGGAATTCAATTCCTGGAGCATGCGCAGAGACTCATTGCTCTGTTTTGTAAAAGATTTATTGGAAAAATTCGAGTTGTAAAGAAGGTTTTATTACTCTGTTGAATTCAATCTCAGTATAGGTGATCATTCTATTCATCTGTATACATTGTGATATTTCTGTTATCATTTATTGAATACGATTGATTCATTAATCAATCTAAAGTATGAGTTAAGCCGATTTGCAAAGAATTGTAAGTTTCAGAAAACGTTACAGTGGAGGAAATCCAATTCATATGTATATTCTGTACATATCATGGCTAAACGGAGATAATATATATTTGAGTTGCCAGGAGAGTATCGATCCCATGGAGCATATGTTTGACTTGATCGATCGACGAGGAGAGCAAAGGGAATGTTCAGAACAAAAATAAATGGTATAGATTTGAATGGAGTTTGGTCAAAGGGAGAATTCGTTTATAAATGTTTCCTTATATTGTGCAAATTTTTGATATGTGAAAACCCTGTCCGTCTATGTATGACTGTGGTATCTTGTACACATATACATTGGCAAATTCGTTTTAATCATTCCTGAAATCGGAGCAATTCCGTAATGAATTGAAAGGTTTTTCGTTCTGTAAGTATTAGAATCAAGGGTGGAGATCAAAACGAACGGGAGAGGACCATAGATTTACGGTGTGGATCATCCCGAAGGTGAACAATCAAGACCTGAGCGGAGTCCCGTGACAAAGAGCCAACGGCCCAGATCTCAACGGAGAAGTGGAGGTTCAAACTCCAAAGCAATTGGAGATTTCCGTTGAGGCCACGTGTTTGTCAATGTGTGGGAACAGAAAGTGAAGGTAAGTACAAAACGTTTGTTAGTTGTGTTTTCCGTTGGACTATGGTGATGAAGGATGGTCGTAAGGTGCTTTACCTTATGCACAAAGTCATTTCCGTTGGGAGCTAATAAAAACAAAAGATGCCTAATTCGCCAAATTCGGCAATAGTTCTGCCAAATCGAACCAAATTGCAAATGTTAGTGACAATTAGCTAATTTAGCCCTGTCAAAGAATGATGAAGACCATATGCAAGAAAGATTCCAGTACAGTAAATGGCGGAATCGAAGATCTGCTTCGACAGAGCAGGTGGTGCCTACATTACATGATCAAAGAAGTCGTAAGTAAATCATGTCAATCTGTGTCAGGATTTACACAGGAGAAGCAAGAGTCAATAGAATTTCAAGTAGTGAAGCTCGTTGAGACCCTCCAACAGCTTCAAGCTAGGATAACAGAATTGGAGGCCTAAACAGTACCGAGCACCCTGTAGGAGATGCTTGACCAGAGGGAGGAGTCCACCAACAATACAATAGTAAGAATAAGATCCCTTGCCTCAGAATGTAAACAATTAAGTGATAAGAGATCCTAGACATATGAACTCCTCGCTGAGGATCCAAAGCTGAGGAAACTAGAAGCGTAATTACAGGAGGCGCGATAACAATCATTTTCATTGCAGGTGGAGATGAAACTTCTCACCGTAGTCGAAATAATGAAGAGATCCCAGGAGAAATGCTCAGTACAACAACATATCACTTCCCTCCAAGGTAAGGTAATGGAATTCACGCAGAAGCTACAACATGTGCAAGATGAAGCTTGCAAGGTGTTCGAAGAGATTGATGGATAAGGCTCACAATTAGAACAAGTGGTTGCAGTAGTAGAACAATGCCTGGAAGGGCTTGTTACAGAGCAGACGATCTAGGATCTCACTAAACAGGAGGCTCAGGAAAAGCAGTAAGTCAATGCAGCTCGAGTTAAGCTTGAAGCTTTCGAAGAAACTTTGTCCACACTTGAGTTACTCGGGACAAGTCATTGGTGAGTGTTGGAGGCCTGTTGGCCCTCGACCAATTTTTGAGAAAACCTTGGTTAGATTTGACCCACTTTTGGACTTCGACACGTTGGTCGAAGAAGGATTGCCCAGGTAGAGTTCAGATTGCGAATCTCACCGATTTTGAGGGTTATGTGGGCCCAATAAAGGGTCCTCTAGGGTTTTGTAATGAGTTTATGGGATGTCGTCCCATGGGGTTTTCCCATGTTTAGGCCTTATTGTAAGGGTTTTTACAATATAAATAAAGAACAATGTATTGTAGAAAAGGGAGAAGTTTGAATATAGTTCTGTGTGAACAAGAGTTCTTTGTGCAAAGGCATGTATGTGTGGGACTATGATTTTGTAGAAGGTGCAAATGTTGTGATCTATCTATGTGCATTTGACCTAGTTTTGCAAAGAGGATCTGGTGCTCAGTGCGCATATCTCATGTCTCGTGCGAGGCTCGACTCTGTGGCTTAATGAATATGAGTGAATGAATGAAAGATTTTGACGAATAATAAAGAGGCGAAGCGGTTGGTGGACATAGTTGCACCCTGGGGTGAACCACAGATATCTGGTGTCTTATGGTTTTCTTTGTGCTATGTTATTTCTATCATAAGTCTACTTAGTGCTTTTATTATGTTGTGTAATAGATAGATATTTTGTTGCTTAAGTGATTTACTTGTGTTAAGGGTAAATGAATGCTAGATATAACCTATAATGCTAAGTGCCAAGTGCTCAGAGTATATAATCATTTATTATTACTGCATCGATCTATCTTTGGTTATGCTCTGCAATGTTAAGAAACTAATGCATGTCACCTTCTAAGCATTAACATAATACTCTGTGAAGTGTTTTATCACAGATCTATGTCCCAGCCTGGTTACAGACACCTGCATCCTGTAACCCCTCTTTCTTCTACCTTAGGTGAGACTTCACCTGCTTTCCAGGTGTTGCCGAAAGGGTCGGTAGTCGGGTTTTTGTTGGTACATTGTTAAGTGTTGAACCTTGGGTCTGCCCCTATGTCAACACTATGCCACTACATTAAAGGTCAGATTTGAGATTGTTTTAATTGAAGTTGATTGGATTAAAGGTGAAGTTGAAATGCTTATGGAGACTTGAATCCAAATTGAACATAACTTGGTGAAATATGTTGTTTATCTCATAATACATTACTTAATGCATTCAATAAAACATAATTACGGAAATAAAGCATGCATAAGGAAACTTGAGATGAAAGAACAACACATGACAAGAGATCACCATTGTTAATGGAGTTCACCAGTATGGCTATGTCTATGGATCCACTGGAATACAAATCGCTTCATTTCTTCTCCCAATGCGGGGTTGATTCTAGTTTACAGAAAGGGCTACATCTTCTCCCAAATGAAGGGGCAACAAGGCTCTACCAATGTGGGGCATAATTTCCCCAATGTAGGGGCGCACATAATCTACCAATAAGGGGTTCAACTCTCCCAATCAAGGGGCTTACATACAAACCGCAAGCATGAGTGCTTGTTTCTCTCCAAAAGTCTTTTCTTCAATTTATCTCAATAAAGGGGTTTAGATAATTTTTCCTAGCTACATAATCCAAAGAGACAAGATCCATGAATTTAGGATATAGTACCTACCCAAGGACAAAAATGAGAAAGACCCTTAACTTCCTCCTTGAGACTAGGAATCCACTTGTAATAAAGTGAGGAAGAGTCCAAACCAACTCATGAGACCCTTAACTTCCTCCTTAAGACTAGGAAACCTATTTATTTTTGAAGTTAGGAAACTAATTTGTGAGTTGGATTCTCACAACTAATTTCTCATTTTTACACTTAAATGAATAATATGTGATATTTTCCAACTCTCTTCAAGTATTAACTATTTATTACAATTAAATAATTCATGATTAATTAATTATTCTTTACCACTTATCCTTAATTAGCATTTTAATGAATTTTTCTCCATAATATGCAAAGTTAATAATTCCATGTGTAAAGTGGAGATCATCTTGAATCACTACTCTACACAAATTTGATCAAAATTATAAAGACAATGAAGTTACAAGTAAGGCAAGGTCAAAATTCAAGCATATAGCATTCCTTTATTAGTCCCTACCCTTCGGGATATGGACTATTAGTAATCGGTTTTCCATATTTACACGCAAATCAATGCAAGAAAAACATTTTATTCAAAGTTTTCATGGATCGATATAATTTTCTAACTCAAACTTTGACTCACTTAATTATTTGAGAGGCTATGAAGGTGGACACTTTACATAAATGTAGTTGAAACTATAAATACTATGAAGTGATGAGCAAGACAAGATTGAAATGCAAGCATGTGGTGCTCCTCCATCCATAACTTTACTCCCCATTTATAACTATATATACTATAAAGTGATGGGCAAGACAAGATTGAAATGCAAGCATGTGGCACTCCTCTATCCATAACTTTACTCCCCATTTATAACTATAAATACTATAAAGTGATGGGCAAGACAAGATTGAAATGCAAACATGTGGCGCTCCTCTATCCATAACTTTACTCCCCATTTATAACTATAAAGTGATGGGCAAGACAAGATTGAAATGCAAGCATGTGGCACTTCTCTATTCATAACTTTAGTCCCCATTTATTTAGGAAATTGAAAATGTGTCACTATAAAAATTCATTTAATTATTTGAAAGTTGGGTGGTTGTGAAGGTGGTTATTATACATAAATTTAATAAAAACTAGGCATCAAATTGTTGTAATTGTTTCAAGTAAGTATATCGTTGTGGAGGTATATATACTCTACTCTCTCAATTTAAACTTGTAACTATAATGATTATGAAATGAAAATTAAATGAGGATTGAAATTAAGACCTAACATTGTACATGCATCATCATCATGAGGAGGATTCATGGTGTTTGGTGCACTTGTAACTGCAATCACTTTTAGGTTGATGGTCCAACCATGTCTTTATTGGAATACAATTTTTGTGGCATTAAGACACATTGACGGCTTGGTTGGTTATTGGGCATGATCAGAACCATGATGCTCTTGGAAGCAAAGTCGTTGGAGAGGGTTGTGATGTGGAATCCACTCCAAATCCCATTCTCATAATTTTCAATCTCACATGGAGTGTACAAAAATGTGGTAATCCAGATGGACAGACAATGCTGGAAGTTGCATATGGATAGTAAATCTTTGCAAAGACATCTTATGGTAGGTGTTAGCACTGAAATTTCGTCTGCACATGGCGACAAGAACTCCACATCATCTGCACATAGCGACAAGAACTCTACATCATCAAAACAACAATGAAGTCATTCATGGCACTAGTCGCAGCATTCCAGAAGGGTCAAATACTATGCAAAAATTGAAAGACACTTCACATCATAAGGTGCGCGCGTATGCGCGGGATAAGAACGTGTTGTGCGCGCTTTAAGCACACGATGCGCGACTGTCCACATTAAAAGTCGTGCATCTGCTAATACGGCACATTAAATGCTTAAGTCGGCTTCTCGACCGCCAAAAGACCTTCGCCCGAGATGATTTGACATCCAGAACAGGGTCGGTCCTGCAGAAACGGCGAATTAATGGCTTAAACAAACCCTAAGCTAGCCTGTGTCTACACCGGGAACTAGTTACATGAACGCCTGGAAATGGCTATAAAAAGCAGTGCAGGCTCATTGTTTCAGCAGGGAATTCATAGTAGAGTTACGCTGCTCAGATGTTTCTAAGCCCAGTCTTGGATCACCAGTTCATCAGCTGTGCAGTGCAGAGTTCTCTCACCATCCATTTC
>SNQJ01S0004971.1:304726-324585 GCA_010110895.2 Picea sitchensis
TCGTAGGTAGATTTTATTTCGTTTTGTTTTCTATTCACTGTTAACCCATTTTGATCCACAGCAAACCTGTTCTGCCTTGCTGAGCCCAACAGGGCATGCTAGTGCTCCCATTCTTGCTCACCCGGCGACGATTCGAGCACGAACAGTAGGTGATATATAGTTGGGATTTTAATTGTTCATTAATGGAGTCTTATTAACACCAGGTAGTTTGCAGATGCAGTAGAATTGCAGATATGAACGCTGGCATCCATCGTGAGAGAACAACATCATTATGTTTGACCTTGATAGCCATCACCATTTCTGGCAGAGAGGCATAGCCTTAATAGATTGGCAGACAGTAACAGGTCATCCGCAATAGATTTTTGTGGACAAGCCCCATCTTCTTCATGCGGCCACCATTCATTACAGTTGCGAAATCGACATCTTATTCCTCTGAACACTATGAGCTAGTTGAAAGCATCTTTTTACCTCTTTACCTTATCATTCCTAATACAATGTGATAATTGACAAAATTTTCACATCACATATATCTTTATATATAGTGTATATGTAATAATAATAATATATTCTTAAGGTCATGGTCAAGCCAAACACCAAATTGATGTATAAGATTCAAAGTATAAATTTAAGGGAATTCCTACCTGTTTCCTACTTGCTAAGTAAAATTTTTATGATGACTTTGTTTTTAAAATTGTTCTTATGAGATTTTATATTTTTTTTGCTTTTCATTTAAATAATATACATTATATGTAATATGCAATATATGTGTTTTTTATACTTTTGTCATGGTCAAGCCAAACACCAAATTGATGTATAAGATTCAAAGTATAAATTTAAGGGAATTCCTACCTGTTTCCTACTTGCTAAGTAAAAAATTTATGATGAGTTTGTTTTTTAAATTGTTCTTATGAGATTTTATATTTTTTTTGCTTTTCATTTAAATAATATACACTATATGTAATATGCAATATATGTGTTTTTTATACTTTTTTCATGGTCAAGCCAAACACCAAATTGATGTATAAGATTCATAGTATAAATTTAAGGGAATTCCTACCTGTTTCCTACTTGCTAAGTAAAATTTTTATGATGAGTTTGTTTTTAAAATTGTTCTTATGAGATTTTATATGTTTTTTGCTTTTCATTTAAATAATATACATTATATGTAATATGCAATATATGTGTTTTTTATACTTTTGTCTTGAATACAAGAGCAACTAAGTAACTTTTCTTGTGAACACAAAGACAACTTCTGCTACAAATTTTCTGGAGTTTTCCACTCATTCTATGAACCTTTGGGGTAGTACATGCAACTGCATTTCCTCCATGATTTGAAGCCTCTAGGTCTAATCCCACCATTTCCATCTGGAGGAAAGATGAAGGATGTAATCGTTTTGTTGTCATGATTGCATCATCTGTTATTCATCACTAACAGAGTAGATGAGATTCCAGTTAGGAAGTTACTTGAATGGCTATGGTGGAAGTTTTCTTTCACCTAACATTATGTAAAAAACCAATTAGTATAGGAATGTACATAAATAAGCTCATTCGGAGCCCATGTATTTGCTTTCATTTAGAATAGTGTGTTTGTCGGCCTGTAGTCCTCAACATAACGTTTTTGAGCTCAAATCCATATCCCAATGTAGAAGGCAACTGGAAATACTCAAGATATTAGAGCCTCACAGGGATGACTCTATCCCCCATGGAGCCTAATGTTAGCACGTATCTTTGTAAAGGGTGTGTTTTTCCTAAGGATTTGGTCCATGGGTGGAGAAAAAGTGAGAAAAGGGGTTTAAAAACCCACCATATGCATTTTATCCAATTTATCTAGGTTCAGAGTTGACTCTCGCCCTTCTCGATTTCGATGAAGTAGTTATGAAGGCGGGGGAGGTGGTTGAAACATCGTCTCCCCCCATGAATGGAAATTCATAAAAATACGAACGTGAGGCATTTTGTCATCCCAGACAGTCTGAGATTGTCTACGACATAGAAGCTACATGGGCAGTCTGACAGGGAAAGTCCAGACATAAAAATTTGTGTCTGACAGAAAGATGTGTGCACACAGAAGACTGCATGCACAGTCTGACCGAGAAGACACAACTTATGGAAAAGAAGCTCGAGCACGCCTCTAGTGTAGTGGTGAAATATTTTGAGTATATATATGTAGTTTTGATTCATTTAGAAAGGAGGTCATGGCTTGAGCAGAGATCCCAATTTTGTAATGCTTGTGATGCCAGAGTTGTTCTCTGGTTATGTAATCAATTTGAGACTTTCATGTTAATAGAAGTTAGTTTCTTGTTTCTTTCCATTTTGTCTGTAAATGTTGTTTGAAACACTCCATTATGGAGGATCCATCCTAGGATCATTATGCTATTATGATGTATGTTTGATCATGGCGGTGTCGTGATTAGTTTCATTCATTTCCATGTGTTGTCTTTTCCCTCTCACATTGGATAGCTTGGGCAGGGAGGATCCATTCGAGTTGTCATAGTTGTAGGATGATGGAGGTTTGATCATTCTGTTGCAGTGATTGTGTTGCTTGCAACACATTTTGTTGTCTGAAGCATGAACTCAGGACTGCTCTTGAGTTTGAGTTTTTCATCTTAGAGCTGTTGGAAGGCCGGATGCCCATAGTGGTCTCATTCACTTCTCTCACTAAGTCTTCCCTCTTCTCTCTCTTTAACTCAATTTTCCTGACTGAAGTTAATGTGGCCCTCACGTTCCTGTGCATTTCCTATCTGATTATGTGTTGAACATCATTCAGATTCTGAGTTTTGTCCATTTACCTCCATCCATGTAAATCAACATCCACCTAAACTATGATGGGTATTAGGATTACCTTCTCTGCAATCGGAGGGTGACTTCCAGTGATAACATGGTAAAGGAACAGTATTACCCTGTTGGAAACTATGAGGACCAGTACATGAGATGGACCACACTGCAACAAGAGAGGGGCCAAGAAGTTTCGGAGTTCACCAATAACTTCCATACCTTGTGCACCAAGCTGGGTATCAAAGACTCTGAACGAAATTTGGTTCTGAAATACCATAGGGGTCTACACAAATACATCCAAATTGAAATGGATTTTCTGGACATCTCATCACTCGGTGCTGCTTATTGATATGATGTTAAAATCAAGAAGAAATTTAAGCACCAGAACAAACGAGAGTTCGGGTCTACAAATCTGCAACAACCAAAGTATGACAAAGAGGACCCTAACAAACAGTCTCCTGAAAACCAGTCCAAGTCACAAGAAAAGAAGGGTCATGGGAAGACAAATAAGGACACCGGAAAATGGTGCGATTTCCACAAAATCCCCTGACACAACACTGATGAATGTCACTCAAAACAATCATTGATTGACAAGATCAAAGACAAGGAGCCAAACCCTAATTCAAAATTTGATTCTGAAAATACTGGTAAAGGATACATCATTGACGCAAACCCCAATTCTATTGTCGCGATCACAACAACTCAACTAGAAGAACCAACTGATCCTGAAGAGGGGGAGTGCCTTTTTCATTCACAAATGTGGGTGAAGGGGACCCCACTACATTTTATTGTTGATAGCGGAAGCTAGAAGAACCTCATCTCAGCAGAGGTCGTCAAATAGTTGGGATTGTCAAAAACACCACACCCGCAACCATACAACATCGAGTGGCTTCGCCAAGGACGAGATCTTCATGTCAGCTAGTAGTGTCGATTGTCATACGACATCCAACCCTTCAAGGATGAGGTATTATGTGATATTGCCCCACTGGATGTCTGTGATGTTCTCTTGGGTCAGCCATATATGTGGAGATGCCATGCTCTTTATGAGTCTCAACCCCACAATGTCATTATTTCTCTAGGGGGTCATCTCTACAAAATAACAGAGGTAGTTTCGACTATTGTTCCACCTAAACAATGCTGCAAGGTAGTATCTCATAATGCAAAATTCAGCTTCTTCACAATCTGTTCAAAAGGGGAACAAAAGGACACTGCAACCACTACAACCTCACCCCAAGCACCTTCTATCCAACAAAATCAGGTTGACAAGGTTGTAGCAAAGCGCACAAATTCCTTCTACACATTGTTCTATCATGTAGATCGACTTGTTGAACAATTTCATCCTCAACAGGTTCGTGATAGACTTCCACAAACTAAGCAATGCAACTTCTCCAACAAGGCAACCAACTCACCAAGATTCAGATTCATCAAACATTTTTTTTTCTCCCCTGGGCACTCAACGCAATGGATACCACTGCTTCCTAAGGAGGGAAGATTGATCTAGGTGGATATCGGTGGCCATCCACCTTTTCCAACTAGCCCAAAACAATTTTCTGGTAATTTTGGTAATTTACTATTTTTAGCAGTTTTTAACTTCCGGGGGCATTTTGAGGCCCTAAATGATATTTTTGGGAAAATGGGGAAAAATGTAAAAGTTCCTGCTATATTTCCTCCAAAATGAATCTCCTCAACGATACCTTTCCAATGGGCTATCATGCACCTAAAACATAGATCGTATGCAAAAGTTACGACCCAGAGAAGTTGATGTACTAACTTACCCAAACAGGGCCCACATGACTTTTGGCGCTTCATCTCCTAGGGTTAGGTTTTTGGATGTCTAGGGTTTTTGGCATTTCTTTTTATTGTAAAAATGCCTTCAGAACCTAATTTTAATCATCTTCTTGTGAATGCGAGTAGTCGTCAGATCTCTTCTCAGAGATAAGCTTCCACCATTCTAGCGAGTCTTTCACTCTGTATTTTTATAGTCTCTATACATTTATTTCATTAATATAAATCGTGTATTACTATACCTTTGTGTTTAAGGTTGCATCTCTGATACATTTATGTTATATTATTGGATATCCAAGATATCTCTGTGCATTTATTTATTATATCTCCACTCTCATTTCGTGCCGAAAATAATCCAGATCACCAAGAGCCTCTAATTTTCTAATACTTCATCTTCGTATCGTATTAGAATGCTTCTAGGTCGTTCACCCCATGGAAGCTGGGAGGTTCCCTTATCTCCGCACCTACCCATCTTACTACATGGTCTATTCTTGTGCATCTTCTTGTGGAGACCTTGTGTAACCTCTGTTGCCAATTTTTTAAGCCCATATCTGAGTCTGATGCACATGAGGTGATGCTTTGCGAACTGAGTACCCCATCTGTAGTTGGGTTTATGTAATCTTCATCTCGCGCAGTTGTTTTGTACAACCATTTAATTTCCTCCAGGTCCAAGCAAGTAGGCTCTACAAACATTTCCCCTTCTGATGGGTCCAATGTCATAATTACTCTGTATTCTCCTGACTCAAAGGTCATCTTCCCCGTATTTAAGTTGATTATGGCCTGGTTATTAAACACCCAATCCAAACCTAGTAATGTCGGATAAGGTGTTTTTTCGTCCACTATCTTGATTACTTCAAAGTCGGATTTAGTCCTCACTCCATCCAAGTCTATTGTCACTCCTTTTAGTCTTCCAATTGGTAGAACTCTATGTTGATTTGCTAGTTTCCGTTGAACCAGTGAATATCCTAATGTGGGCTCTCCCATAAATTGCCATGTCTTCTTGGGTAATACATTAACTTTGGATCCTAAATCCAATATGATATCTTCCATGTTAAAATATCCAATGTTGGTGTTCAACCTGAATTCTCTACTTGTTCTTCTCCTTGTATGTAGGTGATTGACTATTTTTTGTTCTAACTTTCCTTTTACTTCTACACTACATCTTTCTAGCATATTTTGTAATACTTTAACAGAGGATGGATCATTTAGTATTTTTACACATGATTTCAAAAAGCCTTTAATCGTACTTACTTGTCCCATGGGTTGTGTTCCTTTGGTATGATCCAACGATGGAGGCATCTTGTACTCTGGTACTTCCTTAATATGTTGCAAGGTTGATGTTGATGCAATGTCTGGCTTGCTTGAATATCTCCTTCTCGTTCTACGCATCAAACTTATTCTTTGGTTCAACATTCTTCTTCACCCATTGATGTTGTATTGACTCTTGTCTTAGCACATCGTTTCCTGTTTTATCTCTTCCCCGTGTAACTATTTTGATGTTTCTTCCTTCATCCCTCGCTTCTGTCGAAATCCACTAAAAATTCTGATTGTTATGATTTCTCTACTCTTGGATCTTCCCTAATAATGTCGGGCATTATTCTGTGTCATGATCTGATGCACGACAATACATAGAGGTCGCTGGTGAAAGTGGACATTCTTGTGCATAGTGTTCTAGTTGTTGACAATTGTGACATACCACTAGTCCTCTACCTCTTCCAAAGTCTCCTCCTTCTCTTCCTCTGCCTCTGTATCCAGCTCGATCCCCTGGCGACGCTTTATACTGAGGTGTCTGGTTGTACTATGCAGTATTATAGTGTGGTTGTGAGGTATTATAATGTGGGTGTGTAGTGTTGTATGGTTGTTGCACAGTGTTATACTGTCGTTGGGCAGTGTTGTACGTGGCTTGTACTTGATTAAACTGAGGTGCATCTTGCTTGGTCATCATTTCTTTCTGCAACCTATATGCATCTGATGTTATTTCCCTCATCAAGTCCATGGTTCTACAATCTTTTTCATTGTGGCCTACTGACTTGCAAAAGATGCAATACCAGCTCTTCGGTATTGTTTGGTACTTCTGCATCATTGGGAAGTTGTAGGGATCGTGACCATGTTTCTTACAGATCTTGGTCCTCCTATTGGTAATGGATTTGACATTCTCTCTTCCATGTACTACGTGAATGTTGGACATTTGTTTTTATGGTGTCCTTTTGTTCTACATGTGGTACACCATACGGCTTCTCTTTTCTCTTTGTTCTTGTTTTGGTTTAGCTGGAACGTTAAGTTCTTTAGATCATCCTTCAACTTCTCTATGGTCAGGTCTGTCTTCTGATATTGGCTCTCTTCTAGTTGTAGGGATTTCCGGAGAGCCTCTGCCTACGTCTGAAACTTTTGTTGTCGCAGTGGATATTTCAAGTGTGGTAACAATGAATTGATGAATAGATTCATATGCTGCATATATGTCATGACATATTTTAGATTTCCTTTTATTCATTTGAATCTCTAGTCAATCTCCCATACAGATTCTCTGTTTTTTTGTTTGATCTCTATCATCTTGTTCATGTATTGATCCTCTGAAATTGGCTTCTAGAACTCATTTATCAACAACTTCTTGATATCTGCAATAGTTTTGGTTGTCCCTAGCGGATTGTTTGCAGCTAAACTCATATACCAATCCAATGTGTGATCTCTTAGCATGTTAGCTAATTGTGAAAGTTTAGTGTCCTTGTCCATGATCTGTTATTCTTCCCAAATATTTTCATAGATAAACAGGTGCTTCTTCAGGTCCTCTAACGATTCTCCTTTGAATTCTGGTAACCTGATGGTTGGATCATGTCCTGCCATCTTGAATATTGAACTGCTACCTCTGTGCGGTGTATATACTTGACTAATACTTCATGAACTGGCTCCCCCAGTTGTTTCTCCTTGTGTAGATGTACTTCATGTTGTCTTCCTTCTCTCGAAATTTGGTTGTCTAAACAATGGTGTTCTTCTTGGTGTATTAGTCGCACATGGGTTTATGGGTTCCACACTTACACTGATATGGATAGGAGTGTTTCCTTCTATTTCTGCTCTTGGACCTCTCATATTCCTCTCATATGTCGCGCACATGATTTCCTCAATCTACTCCACAGCCTAGAGATCCTCTACCTCCTCTTCATCACTTGCCAAGCCTTCCATCGTGACTACGACTCTCCTCTTGGTGTTCACCTTATATTGGTAGGGTACTCCCCTGTGCATCTTTCCAGTTGTCGCCATGAACTTCTTGATCTAGTCGTTGTCTATCATAATTGGGTATAAGGCCTCCTCCTTATTTCCTTTATCCCCTTCTCCTTCCATTTTTCCTTTACCTGTCAGTGGCCCCCTTCCCCCTTGCACATAGGGAAGTTTAGATGTCTGACTCCATTGTCGTTACACCTTTGTTATATAAAAATACCTTAATGGAAGTGTATAGTGATCTGATGTACCTACGTTGAGGTCCCTTTAATAATTCTTGTTCAACGACATTGTATGACTTTGTTGTATCTACTACAAACTCTATGATAAATCCAACAACAATGTTGTCCATCCAGAAATATACTGCTCACGTAAACTTATTATCAACTCATTGTACTTGCGTGATCTCTTTAGGATTCCACTCTAGCTATCTGATCCAATTCGTAGGATGGTTTTCTTTCAATCTTTTTATCCACTCCTGCAATATGTGTGGGAAATCACAGAAAAATATTTCTTGTAAGTTGGTGAATACGTAATTGTCCATATATTTGCATGGTGTCAACTTTGGGTTTCTGTTATATTTTTGCGTAAACTCTAGCTCCTTTATCTTAAACCAACTCTCTATCTCTGTCTTCGTGGGATTCCACGTTCTCAACATCCCCTTTTAGATTTTCATTCTTTCACCTTCTGGTCATCCAATCCCACAATCTTTTGACGCTTCTTCAACAGATCTTATATGCCCACTCCCATTTTCTTCCAATCATCCAGAAACAAAACCATTTGTTGGTTTTCCTTTTATCTATCTACTCTTCTTCTATTGGTCTTGAGGATTCCTTATGGGGTATTCTGATTCCCATTGATCATTACAAATTGACCCTGGTTCAGAACTAAGAAGCTTCCCAACAAAATCCCTTAAAGACTATCGGCCCCTCTGGTAAACCAGAGGAAAACACGGTATACAGAGTGTACTGCGCAGTCTCACCCAAGATAGCTCTATGGTTGGCTATAATACTCAGGTGTTTGCAACCCAAGATTGAGTGAGATCTATGTTTGTGCGTCATAACCTTTATTCGGTCCATTTAAGATCTAGTTATAGCATTTATTCTATGCATGCATGCAAAATACCAGATCTACCTAGTTACTTCATTCATTCAACATTCATCAACTAATCAAACATACAGACACATTCATTTAGTCACATAACATAGTGTTACTGTAGTTCATCCCCTCCTGAGCTACATCCACAAACATTTGGCTCTCGAGATTTTATTATAGTTTGGAAATATCCCACACCGTGTGTGGTTACAATCTTAGTCTCCCTCTTTCCTGCAGGCTTCTCAATCCATGTGAGGCTGACTAGATTGCACCAGGCTCCTCAGCTTGCGATCTAACGCTCAAGATCGAGTCGCTCACTCCTTCCTTAGCTCACTGGCTAAATGAGTCATACAGTTCTTACAATTNTTACTTTTGTGTCCCCTCTCTCCTAAGTACTACTTATTTATATCTTCGAATCATCAACCATTACAATGCATTACAAAAACCCTAACCCTAGTATCGTTAGGTTTTCCATGCATACGTGCATGCTTCTTTTCCTTCCAGCTGTCTTTTTCCTCTTGCATGCTTCTCCTCCAAAAATAGTCTTTTTTGCTTATTCGACCTGCATCCAACAAGTCTACTCTCAAACCACCTACAACAAAACAACCCACCTTGCCAAACTGTTCACCAAGGTTTGCACCCAAATTGTCGTTGCGATCAAATTTGAGACAAGT
The DNA here is from genome assembly GCA_010110895.2 of Picea sitchensis. NCBI lineage: Eukaryota > Viridiplantae > Streptophyta > Pinopsida > Pinales > Pinaceae > Picea > Picea sitchensis. The sequence continues at coordinate 314,266 of SNQJ01S0004971.1, forward strand.
CTTGTGATGAACTCTGCGATGAGTTATGCGGTCACCCAGCCTATCCAAGTGCTTTGTTTCACAAAAAAATTTTCTCTTAATCTATACAAGGTGTGTGCCTAGATAAACCTTCCACCATACTGTCAACTAGAACCTCTGTTGTAACTTAGATGCAAAGTCTCTGCGATGAACCAATTTACTCCACCAATTTTTTCACCAAGTCTGTGAATGTTCCCACTGAACTGTCTCCGCAACAAACTGTCTTCTTCTTGCGATCTATCAACACAGTAGTAGAGAATGCTTCAAAATCTGATACCATCTATCATTGATATAATGATGAATATCTCACCAACCCTTCTTCAAAATCTATGACAAACAAGCTCTGATACCATCTATCACATCCCCACAAGATGCTTGCTTGAATCTTGTGATCGTGCACCGCTTTAGGGTTTGTGGCACCGCAACATTCTCACTTGGCTACTTCACAACACCAAGGATACTTTTGCCTTTTCACCTAGAGCATACCCATACTCCATTCTAAGCTACGAGAGAGTCACACTCCTACTCTAGTGCAACTCTTTTGTATAATTAGACAATGTGTTAACATTATTAACACTTAGTCATTTAAGCATACATCCATGAAACGAAAAGAACACTTACGAAACAAACAAGAGATACACATATATAGTGTGGGTGGCACAAAACATGCCTAACACTTGGCGAAGTCTTATTATTGTGAAACAATTACAATATGACCACTACCGGCTCAGTTTACAACTAGGGTAGTGTTAAGTACCTATACCAGATCTGCAAATATACTTCAATAATACTAGGAATAAACGATAAATCATTCACCATAACATGAACAGAAGAATTAGAGAAAACCCTTGAGGTAGGGTAACACCATATATTAATCCTTATGGAAGGATAAAACTCCTCAAGCAATCCTTGCTTGTACAATAATAATTAGGAATAAACCGTAAATCATTCACCATAACATGAATGTAAGAATTAGAGAAAACCCTTGAGGTAGGGTAACCACATATATTAATCCTTATGGAAGGATAAACTCCTCAAGCAACTCGCTTGTACAATCACAATATTCCTTTCAAATTATGTTTCATTACATTGTCTACACTTTATATAGCTCTCCTATCTCCTAGGAACCTTCTAGAGAGCCTTCACATTTATTACATCCAACTAACATAGTGAGTCTTTATTAATATAGTGGATCTAGTCCACCTTACATTGAATGACCGATTCTCATATTCAATGACTTCCATTAATAACACATAACTACATACCCATTAGGTACCTCCCTAGGTGTACCCTATATTACCTCCCTAGATATAATACTACATTCCCATCCCCTTCACATGTTTTGTCCTCTAAACATGAGAAGAAACCATACAATAAGGACCGGCTAAGAAATGTAGCCAACTGGTACCAAGTACCACCATACATCTATCCCAATGGAAGTCGAACATAATCTCTATCTCAAATTCCTTTCCACCCTTATATTTCTCTGCATTATGTTGTGGTTGCCATGGGATTGTTTCTCAAGCCTGATGTCTTCATGTAGTGCTAGTAGTCCTCCATGCACCTCTTGATCGTGTTTCCTGCTCCCAGACTCACTGGTGCATAAATGTGTTGTTGCACATGCCCTTGCTTTGATGACTTTTGCATCTCTATATGATGTGGATGGCTATATACAACAACCTGTAGGAATTTGTTCCTTTTCTTCAAATCTAACACTTTGTGCCTTTGAATCAATGACCTCCTTTGCTTCCTTGATTATGTCATTCTTGTAGTTTTTCTTCATCTCCTTCTCTCAGACTTTGCCCTGATTCAACTTCTCAGACTGGGCAACAATTTCTTTGCTATCTTCCATGTGTCCATATTTCTTAATAAGAGACACATCCCTGCAGAATGTGATTTTATTTTTCTTGTACCACAACTTTAAAACTTTTTTTGCACATTAATATCAATTGTACCAACTAAGTCCATCCAAGGATATCCCAAAACAATATCCACTTCATCCATATCCATAGAATAAAAATATCAATGCAACACATATTTATCCATGGTAATCTTCAAATCTTTAAAAAATTTTAACATTTTCAATTTCAACTATCTCATGTGTTTTGAATATTCTTTGCAAGAACTTGTAATCTATTAATTAACTTAACATTGATAAAATTATGTATGCAACTAGGGTTGATAAAAACAATGATATTTTCTTTATGAATACAACCATGAACTCAGAATATAGATTTTCATGAAAATAAACTCTTGGTTCTCTCTTTATCCTTATTTTCTTCCTGAGACCACTCTTGTCTAACAATATATTTTCAAATTCTCCATTGAGAGTGTCATCATCTCCTTATAATCAAGTGATTTCTACCAAATTGCAGCATCACCTCGCAATTTGAGATCTACCCAATGGGGCCAAGTATCTTCCCATGTTGACTTTCTTTCTTTAATGAATGATTCAATAACAAGGCTATCATTACATTTTCCTATAAAATACATCTTTGCTAAGTGAAACCAAAAAAATAGAACAATAAGTTACGAGAAAAATCGCGGCTTTTTCCTAAAAACTCTGAAAAATCGCTGAATTTAAAATGCTCATAACTTTACTTCCGAACTGTCAAATTTATTTTTGAAATTGGGTATTTTTCCGAGAGGAATTAAATACCTAATTATTTTTCAAATTCAACTCGTGAAATATTTAGATATGAACCCGGCGCGCCTCCCCTTTCTACCCTAGAAAAAAAATTCCCGCAAAAGATAAAACAAATCTTCCCTCTTGACCAAGGAAAGTTCTTTGATACCAATTGTTGGGCACTCCTACCAGACCAAGTAGTCATAGTTCAATAATACCAAGAATAAACCATAAACCATTCAGCACCATAACATGAACAAAAGAAATAGAAAACCCCTTTGAAGTAGGGTGGTAACACCATATATTAATCCTATGGAAGGATAAACTCCTCAAGAAATCCTTGCTTGTACAATCACAATATTCTTTACTATGTTTCATTACATTGCCTACACTTCTTTATATGTTCTCCCTATCTCTTAGGAACCTTCTAGACAGCCTTCTCACATTTATTGTATCCAACTACCATAGTATCTTTATTAATATAGTGGATCTAGTCCATCTTACATTGAATGACCATATTCTCATATATATTAAATGACTTCCAATAATAACACATAACTGTTGATATTCCCATTGGGTACCTCCCTAGGTAAATTCCCATATTGCCTCCCTAGATATACTACAGGTAGAGTCACACGACTCGTCTTACATTACCAAGACACTCATACACAAATTCACCCCACCAAGCTTCAGCCTAATTCATAACAACTTTCACAACTCCTGCGATGCACCTCAGATGTGCACTCACTACAGACTCACCATCTATTCTTTGTCACAAGACTTCACACATACTTGTGATTCTCTCTCATAGCATTCATCACCCAGACCTACGACAAGACATCACCAAACTCAACCCAAAGAAGGTCACCCAAACTCTGTCCATATAATCGTCACCTCGAGCCAACACAAGTCCTCCCATGTGGAGCAACTTCACTCCTTGGTGTGAACTCTCGCCTCTCTTCGGCCCAAGTTTATCATTGAACCTTTGTCTTGATCTTCCCTCTCGCTAAGTTGTGCCTTCTTGGTTGTGCAACTTGTTCTTTTTTAAGAACTTCAAACGTCACCTTCGTGAATCGCCGCATCTTTTGGGTGTGCCACTCCCCTTCTTAGACCAATGCACCCAAACAAATCACACATCCCTTTTGCACATGTAACAAACCCATGTCAACCTTTCACATCCTTTTGACACATTACACACCCCAACTCAGTGTGTGCTCATATCGACGCGCTCCAACCTCTTTTATGTGCCCCTTTTGTTAGTCGCTTATGCCCCATGCTTGACTTCATAATGGGATATATTATAATAATATTTTTATATAAAATTACTTACAATTACATGGATATATATATATATATATATATATATATATATATATATATATATGAATTTTTAAGTTATATTAAAATGAAATAAGATTATAACTGATTTATATTTATTTTAATGATAAAAAAATAATAATTTAAAACATAAACCATAAATAACTCGTAAAGGCTCTCTATGTGTGTATATATATATATATATATATATATATATATATATATATATATATATATATATATTGTGGGATGCTTACCAACAACATAAATATGCATGTGTATTGTAATTTGTAACGACAACATAAAGGGGTTGGGTAAACGTTCTATATTTTGGGTTTCTGTTTAGACCACGCCCCATAGTGGAGTGGAAAATTCATAGATGCTTATTGACCACACTTCCCATGCTTTCGTAACAAGGACATCATATGAGAAATACCATTGTTGGTGGAATTACGTTATTGGTAGCAGGTGAGAAATAATTTAGATCTTCTGCACTGTAAATGACTTTAGTCCAAAATATCATGGAACTCAGTAACGCTCCTCTTGCATATCCGTCGTTGGTAGGAGTTGACAATAACGGCATACCGTTTTGGTGGACTTAATTTGCTGGTGGTAGGTGAGGTAGGTAGGAAGGTAGGTGAGGCACTTGAGAAATCGAATATCTTCTCCACTGAAATTGATCGGTACACTGTTTGGTAGCTATGATATGAACAGAATCATGCCCACGTATATTTCTCCCTCTCCCTCGCACGTTATAAGTAGCTGTGAGAACGCCCATACCATCCATGCATTGCATTCATTCCTCCTCTCAAACATCATGTCGGCTCTCCGTTTTTATCTTTCTCTCCTGTTTATTCTCTTCCTTTCTTCTTCCTTTGCTAAATCAATTCACGATGATCGAAAATCATTGTGGGAATTCAAGTCCCTTATCGCCAAGGATCCTCAGCATTCCATGGCTAACTGGACTCCCGCCAATCCGTTGTGCAATTGGACTGGCATTACCTGCACCTGCCGCCATCAAATGAACAGAGTCATCGCCGTCAACCTGACTGCTATGGATCTGCAAGGCCCCATTTCTCCTTCTCTCGGTAATTTGTCGTTTCTCCGCTCGCTTGATCTAACAGACAATGCGCTCCACGGTTACATCCCGCCTCAATTGGGACGTCTCTTTCGTTTGAGAATACTCTCATTCCACAACAATCGTCTGGAAGGAAGCATTCCAGGTAACCTTTCAAATTGCCATAATCTACTTCAGCTCGACCTCGCATTTAATACTCTGACCGGAAATATTCCTGTAGAGTTGGGTCTACTCACTAATCTACAATTGCTTTATCTTCAAATAAATAATTTATCAGGTAGGATTCCCACTTCTCTGTCAAACATCTCCTCTTTGACTGACTTGGAGATTGCCATAAACAATTTGACGGGACATATTCCCTGGGAGATTGGTAAGCTCAACCAGTTGAGTATACTCAGTTTATGGAATAATCAGTTGAGTGGAACCATACCAAATTCTATTGGAAATTGTTCCAAACTTATAATATTAGATTTAAGTTTCAATTACCATTTACAAGGGATTGTGCCAATAGAGCTAGGCAAGCTACCCTTCAAAGCCTAAACTTGGGATATAATCAATTTGAAAGTGGTGGTGTTACCAACATGCCCTTTATCACAGCTCTTACCAATTGTTCACATTTAAGAAAACTACGCTTGGGCCACAATAAACTAAGTGGTATTTTACCATTTACAGTAGGCAAGTTTTCTTCCCATCTATCCCTCTTCGCTTTATTCTTAAATAGAATAGAAGGAAACATCCCTTTCCAGATTAGTAATCTTAGTGGCTTAACCTTACTCAATTTAAGTGGAAATGATTAGAAGAATTCCATCTTTGCAAAGCTTTGGTAGAAAATAGAAAGAGTTATTTGGAAACAATAAATTGAAGGAAACATTCCAAATGATTTTCAACCATTAAAACATCTCGGTCTCTTAGACCTTAGTAGAAACATGCTTTTAGGAAGAATTCCGAATTCCTTACTCTACCTTCAACAACTAAGAAGGCTTTATCTTCATCACAATTTCTTATCAGATAAGATACCTGCCACTTTTAGGGAGATTGTATAAATTTGGAATTGCTTGACTTGTCTCATAATAGACTTAGTGGAAGCATACCACATGAAATTTCCGGCCTTTCTAATCTACAATTCCCATTGGATTTACTTTGGAATTTATTGGAAGGCTCATTACCTAGAGAGATTAGTAAGATTGCAATGGCTCAAACTATAGACATTTCTGGCAATCAATTGTCTGGGCTCATTCCAACTATGCTTGGAAATTGCCTCGCACTACAATCATTGAATTTATCTCGAAATTCCTTCCATGGCTCTATTCCAGATTCACTTGAAAATTTACGAAATCTTATGAGCCTAGATCTCTCTTCCAACTTCTTATCAGGGGCAATATCAATTAGTCTCAACTAGTTGAAAATGCTTCAATATTTAAATTTATCTTTTAACAAGCTCACAGGTGAAGTGTCAAAAGGAGGATTTTCTACAAATCAAACCATATCCTTAATTGGAAATCCTGGTCTATGTGGACCACAATTTTTTTTGTTACATGCATGTCCAACATCTAAGGGTCATTTTGAAGTTCTGAAAAAAGTGTTGCTACCTATTGTTGGTGCTGGTTTTTTATTATGTTGTCTAGTTTTATCATTCCTTTGGAGAGGGAATTTGCAAACACAAAACTTCAATTTTCCACAAGCTATTTTAAAAATTGTAGAGCGTCGAAGGATCTCATATCAAGATCTTGTCAGAGCAACAAATGGATTTATTGAGGCTAACTTGTTGGGGAAGGGTACTTTCGGATCAGTCTACAAGGGGATTTTGAGCGATGGGACACTTCTTGCTGTGAAAGTTTTCAATTTACAAAATGACCAAGTTGAAAAAAGTTTTGAAGTAGAATGTAAGGTGTTGCAAAAGGTTCACCATCGAAATCTTGTGAGAATCATAACCTCATGCTCCAACCTCCACTTCAAAGGTTTAGTGTTCAAGTTTATGTCTAATGGAAGCTTAGAGAAGCATTTGCATCCTAATAGAGATAATAACAAGGATGAGAAAGTCTGTGAATTGGGATTGGAAACACGATTAGACATTGCCATAGATGTGGCCCATGCCATGGAATATCTTCATCATGATTCTCCCGTGCAAATAGTCCATTGTGATGTAAAACCAAGCAATGTTCTTTTGGATGAGGACATGTTAGCCCATGTAACAGATTTTAGACTGTAAGATTAATTGGTGCAACCTCTATAGATTCACTCACTTCAACACTTGCTTTGAAAGCATCCGCCTGTGGGATACATTGCCCCAGGTATGGCTTTTCAAAACATTAGTTATACTTCTTTTTTTCATTATTAATATTTTTGTATGGATTGACTACATAAAATTTGAACATGGTTGCCTAAAATGCAGAATATGGATTGGGCGTGACAATTTCCATCAAAGGAGATGTTTATAGCTATGGAATTATGTTACTGGAAATGTTTACTAGAATGAGACCAACTAGTGACATGTTTGTTGGAGACCTAAACTTGCACAAGTGGGTTAACCTTGCATTCCCAACTAGAGTGAAGGAGGTAATTGACAACAATCTTCTTAGTGAGGTGGACGGAGATGCATTTGAAGAAGATGATGTATACAAATGCCTTTTTTCTTTGTTGCGTCTCGGTTTGTTTTGTTCAAAAGATTCACCTGAAGAACGACCAACCATGAGAGATGTGGCAAGGGTGTTAAAGAGCCTCAAAAAGGATTTGATGGGAAATACAGTTTTTTCCAAGAAACCAAGACGAAACATCTCCAATTTGCTTGGTGATACAAGTGCAACAAGGAATGTTGCAACTACATCGAATGATGAAAGTTCTACATTTTAGTTTATGTAAATTTTAACCACAAAATCTTTCCATTTCATCTTTGGTTTACCAATAATTATACTGCTTTTAGTTACTCAAACAAATTTGTGTTGGTATAATATTATATATGTTCATTCATGCTCAACATGTTTTATTTTTTATACTATATTAATTGGATTACATATCTATACTTGTTTTAATGTATTATTAATGATTTCAACACTCATATCCATGCACTAAGCTTAGATGTCCATAACATCAATTGCAAAAAACTTGATGTAAATTATGTTACAAAACAAGATAGTAAATAAAATGGCCAACAACAAAGTCAACTTGAAATCAAACCAAATTTGGACGAAGAAACACAATATTGGAATGAGTGAAGATGATCACTAGTTAGTTACCATTATTTGTGACTATCAAAGATGTTTTGTATCATGTTAATGATGGATATAATATTGACTCGTTCAAAGTTATGACTGACATGTAAAGGATTCAATTTTCATTTTATGTTCATCTCAAAAACTTGAGTGAAGAAGGTAAAAGACTTTGTTGCAAGGTAAGATTTATGCATAAGCAACTACTACAATTTCTACTGAACATGGATATATGTCTCTTCTTCATATTAGTGGTTCTTCACATGGTTTTACTAAAAGGATCTATTTGTTTTAAAATGATCCATTTTTCCAATGAAATTTACCATTCTTTCTTGTAAATTGATTAGGTGGTTGTTTATATTCTAGTTATAGAATAAACATAATGGAGGATGGATGAAATTCACACTAATATATGTTAACCCATTGTTGCAAAAAATTCAACGTTTCCCTTACAACATCATTGGCTTGGATTGTATGGTTTATTTATACTTAGCATATCAAATTCTCAATTGTTGCTCCTCTTTATAGACTCCATTTCACTCATTAAAGGGACACTGTAGAATGTGGATGGACTCATAATGTCAAGTTCAATCATAACACATTTGGGATAACTAGAAACTATTGGACTTTTAGAGTTTTTTTTTTTTTGTATCTATTAGCATATCAATTAGAGAGAATCAACAAGAATGTCCATATTTCTAGTACTGTTGTCTTGTTAAATTGTGGAGTATCTGTTTTTACTTCAAGATCCTTTCCTGCAACAAAATTGTAATGTCTTCTTAGTATTACTCTAGCCTTGACTTGCTTATTTTGAAGTAATCTAGTATGCACATGAATTTTAATAAAAAAGTATCGACTCCCATTTTTCCTATGTCTTCATGGCCTTTCATGCTACCAATGTGAGTAGCATTTCCATGTTGACATGACAGACCTAAATAATGTAATTGCTATTTAACTAGTTTTGATTGGCTGATGCCACTGATATGTTTCATATTTACAAATGGCATTTACCATGCAAACATTAGCCTTTTGCCAACAATGATATTTTCTTGTCACTTAGAGCTTCCTTCTTATAATGAAAAGGGGTTGATTTAGAAGGTAGTATTCAACTGCGCTGCATATAGTCATTTTAGTCTTTTTTCCTCTTTAATAACTTTTCAGTGCATTTTTTTGCAATTCACCAATTATATAATTTAATACATGCCATCCTCAAAATGGGGATTTAGGACTCATAAACATCACCCTCTTTTCTTCCCATAAAAACAGTTGTCAAAAAGTTGCTTTTTCTGTAGAATATTTGCCTAAAGAAAAGATCAACATGCCATTGGGATCCTATTTTGTTTCATCATCAAAGTTGGTAGGACATAAAAGATATCTTAATTTGATCACCCTAACGAGTTTATCCTCAATTTTGTTGTTTTATTAGTTATTAAATATCAAGAAGATAATCCGTTATGAAGGTTTTACGTTGGCTTTTTACTTAAATTGTTTTACAAGATCCAAAATGCCCTTTGTAACCTTGTTGTTCTCCTCATTGCAATTATCAATTCCAAATTCATTTTTCCTCTTCATTCTGGGCAGTGTTCAGTGTTATCTCAATAGTAGTGGCACATACATTCTTATTTTGGTTTCTTGAATTGTAAAATGTAGACAAAAGTATTTTGTCCTTTGGTAGAGAATTGAGCACCTGCATCGTTGGCTTAGCCGCAATGCATGTACTCAAACAACAATATACTTGGACACCCCTTAATATATTCTGTATTTTGTTACTCGGTACTAGCCTTTGGTATGCTTTTCAACCTGCTTGCACTCACCTGTCTCATTTACCACTTTCAGCAATTGTGGAAATACATAACTTTTTCTACCCAAATCAAACCGTCTTGGGTAAGGGATGAGTGATCTCTCGTTTTTTCTTATTCAAATATTTTAAGGCCATAACAAAGGGAATATTTTAAATCATTGAAGTTTTTTGCAGCTCTTTTTTCAAAGAGCAATGACTTCTCAGGTAAGTTTTTCAGCTACTTGCTTCGTTAAATTTGTCTCCTGTGTGGATTTGAACAATACGTTTTAGATGC
>SNQJ01S0004972.1:16863-28028 GCA_010110895.2 Picea sitchensis
GCTAGAAAGTCTCGTTGTTTTCTGGATGACTCTGGAGCAGATCCCCAACAAGATCATTATTATGCTTCGAAGACTCTCCTTTAATTTCATGTGGAATGGCCATGCTGGTAAGCACCGCTTCCATCTCTACAGCTGGAATTCTCTGTCAAGACCACGAAGGGCAGGGGGTTGGGGACTCAAGAACCTATCTACCTTCAACACGGCACTTCTGGCTAGTTCTTTCTGGAGAGTGGTCTCACATGACAACATTTGGCACTGAATTATAATGGATAAATACCTGGGATCCTTGCCCCTTCTCACCTGGCTGCGAAAGACATCTCTATTATAGAAGAGGGCTTCACCCTTTTGGAAGGGTTTGGTCTCTTCCTCTCCAGTGATCCTTCATTGGCTCCGTTGGAAGCCAGGATCGAGCTCTGAGATCAAACTTGGAAGGGACAAAATCCTTGGGCTGGAGGATCATTCGATTCTCTCTCTGTCATTAAGATCGCAGCTTGGTTCATTAAACTTTTGGTGTTTGGCGCAGTTGAAAGTATCATCCCGCGTCCTCCCTCTTCCTGACAATTGGATGAATAGTAGCAATCTGTACCTTAATGGATTGATTGCCATGGAATGGGATTCCTTCATGGCTGCACTAAAAACTGTTGGAATCTCTCTCACAGACGCGCATGACTTGTTCCTTTGGGTCGGAGGAGATGCCTCTGGCATCATTACCGTCAAAAACATATACGTGACACTCCTGCAACCGATGGACCTCGATGCTGACATTTCGTGGCTCCTTCAGCTGTGGAAGTGGTTGATTCCACTAAAATCTAAACTCTTCATCTGGCTCTCCGTTAAAGAGAAAATTCTCACCTGGGAGGTGCTCCGTAAGAGAGGTTGGCAGGGCCCTGGGATCTGTCTCCTATGCAACCGAGCCTCCGAAGACATCCACCACCTTCTTATACATTGTGATTTACAAAGGAGGTCTGGAATCGACTGTTACAACATTTCTCTTTTACTTTCTCCTGGATCGATGCCACCATCTCGAAATGTTTTTCTTTGTGGTTCACTGAAAAATCTGCTCCGCATTGTTTGGCTGCCCATGTATGCTGGCAGATTTCAATAGAACGCAACAAGGCGATTTTTGATGAGCGCTCTCCCTCCTCTCTTGTGGTTATTCACAGAGTTTTGGATACCTTCTCCTGGCAACCGTCCACTATAAAATCCTTCCCTTACAAAGCTTGTGAGTTTAAGATGGTTGAAGGTTACACTTTAGCTTGTTTTGACGGTGCTGCACAGTCAAACGGATTATGTTGTGGGGCTGGAGGCACCTTCAAAACCCATCCGTCGAGGATCACAAAGTGGTTCATCAATTGTGGGGTGGGTACAAATACCAAAGCCGGACTTTTGGGCTTATGGGCTTCCCTCACTCTTGCTTCCTTTTGGTCTTTAAACTAATTACATGTTCTTGGAGACTCGAGAGTTATTATTGACTGGATTAATCATAATCGCAACCTCCATTCAGTCCATATTGAATGTTGGAAGAAAAAAACGCAGGAGCTGTCCAAAATCTTCACCGATATCAACTTCCATCATATTTCTAGATCCCACAATACAGAGGCGGATGCTCTCTCAAAGAGGGCTCTAAGTGAAGTGGTTGGGAGACTCTCGGTCTACCACTATGATAGAGGAAAAGAGAGTCCTATCTCCTATATCAATATCTTCGAATTATAATGGCTATTTTTAAGTAGTTTGTGGACAACATTTGTAAGCTTTTGCTTGCTTCTCCTTCTAGTCTTCCTCTTGCTATAGTTGTCATTGTTCTTTTCCTTTGAATCATTGCGGTCATTGATGGTATTGGTCCTTTCTTGGCTAGCGCACTGAACATGTTTCTCAGCTTGTTGATGCCTACTGTAAACAAATTTATACCTTATATAAATTTGAGAAAAAAATTTCTTGGAAAAAAGATATAAAAAAGATGTCCAAAAATGTCTATCCATCAACGCATCTCTGTAAAAATAAAAACATGAGTATACTATAGCCTTTTTTTAAATTAACTTTAACTTCCAATTAATTAAGCTTAATCATCTTGTTAAAAATACATCTTGACTTTTTTTAGTTTAAACTAAAGAAAAATGTTGAAAATCAAGAAAAGCTTTTAAAAACCTTTTAGAAGCAAAGTCATACATATTATTGATTTTTTGACCAATGCTTTGCTTATGATTAATGAGATATTCAAGTCATGGAACAAAGATATAAAGAGTATACCTTGAGTAATATTACCACATACCTAAATACTTATCAGATAGTGATCTGAAGAAAAGAGACAATGACAAGGCTGAACTTGGTATTAACCATTAGGAAAATCTGATTTTTATTTTGATGCAATTTTTGTATTGGAAAATATGTTGTTATAAATTAACATATATTTTTAAAAAATATATATATAACTATTTATAAAAATATATATATAACTATTTATATTCTTTCAGTTAAATATTAAAACTTAACATATATTTATTTCATATCAATATTAATTCCATGTAAACAACTAAAAACTAATGATCTTTATGGGTATTATTTATATATATATATATATATATATATATTTCTTTTCATAATATTATTTGTCTATATGCATGTAACATGATATGATTTTATTGAGCTTAGTGATGTAGTAAATAAATTATGTGAATGATTAAAAATGTTTTCATGATTATGATGGTTTAGGAGAAGTCAGTGTGGAAGTCTAATAGTAATATTTTGTTTATATAGAAAGAGAGAGGATACATGTCTACTATAAGTAGTACTTTTGTTGTGAGAATAAAAGCTTATAATTCTTATTTCATAGTTATGATTTTGGGGTGCATATTAAGGGTTAAGAGTTATTACTTTTCAATAGCTAAGTTTTCTAGATTATATAACTAAGATAAAGTTAAATAATTCCATAATGATATTGGTTTTTTTAAAAATTACCGACTTTTAAAAAAAAAATTAAAATATAATTCTTTTAATAAAAAAAAGAATTATTAAAATAAACAATTAAAGAGATTATTGAAGTGACACTACTAGTAATAAAAATGCTCACCCCTCTCCACCCAAGTATTTCAATATCTCAATATGGGGTGGAGCATAACTATTAGAAAATGTTATTGGAATGGTGTGGAAATTGTGTTATATGGTATGTTAAATTTGGTGAAAGTAGTTGAGTAGTTTTTATTATATAGATTTCCTTGTCAAAGCACAAGATGTTTTTGTTTGCTTGGAAAGTTTAGTAGGTGGGAAAACTACCATCTAAACATATTTTTCTATTGAATTTCATTTTATATTATAGTTGTGATCTTTCCATAAGGGCCCAAGGAAATAATTTTTCATGAGTATTGTTAGGTGGAAACAAATTGGCATACACTAAGTTGGAAAATACAAGGAACATGATGCTAGAACACTTAATCAACTACTATAATTAATCATCTAGTTAGATATAACTTGTGTTTATATATAAATTTTCCTATATATTTTTCTTTTGTTAAATTGGTAATAATATGAGAGTCGAATAACAAAGAATTGATAAAACTGTAATTTGGATTTCTAGTTGATAGAAAAATGTGTTATGGATATTAATTCAATGGTTTTATAAGAGTTTGGTCCTTAACCTATTGCGATGGCTGAGATAAAGATTATCCTTTATATTGTGAAAATTATGTTTCATTTTCCAAAAAAATGCCAAAGCAACCAAAAGGAGAATACTATCCTCCTTATTAGATGCAGGATTGTTCTCAACTTGTACTATGAGGGCCACTATTATCTTCCACATGCTTAATTGTACTCTCTTCCTTTATTCGAAAATTTCATAGTTTCCTTATGATTAATGTAAAATCTCTATATACTTGAGAAATGGTTAATTTGAGCAAGAAGTTGGGTTAACAAGAGGTTGTAGCTTTTATACCAAAGAATTGATAGGGGGAAATGACAAGGTTTATCTTAAGTTTGTAAAATTCCATGATTTAAGGTGTGATTGTTGCCTAGAGTGCTAAGCCACATGATCACTTAGATTTATTGTGTTGTTTGAATGGTCAAGTCAATATCAAGTCATGATTTTTCAACCAAAATCCATGATCAATCCCATATATGACAAAAATCATAATTATATTTAATTCATGTTGACTTAAGTTTAATTTGTTGTTTGAATGGAGAGGTCCAGATCAAGTCATGATTTTTCAACCAAAATCCATGATCAATCCCATAGATGACAAAAATGATAATCATATTTAATTTTGGAAATTGAGGGAAAAGATAGGAGCTAATTCTTTGGATTTGTTCTTAGGAAGAATTGATAATTAGTTGGCTTCATTCACATGCTCTCCTTTTTGTGATCAATGAAATTGTTAAGGTGTTTTGGTGTTTATGTTCTTGAGAAAGTTGGAGAGCAATGCTCTTAAGTGGAAAATCTGAAGAATGTTGTATTGTTGTAGATGTGTGTTTTGAGACCTTCTTTCATATTCGTAGAGTTGATTGGTATAACCTTGAATGTGGGTTAAATCTAAATAATTGTTGATTAGGCTCATGTGTAAATATTTGGAAGTGAGTTATCACAAAAAATATGTTGGTTCTGAGTATGTTTCTCGGAGTTTGTATCAATGTGTGAACCGAGTATGTTTTCTCAGAGTTTGTATCAATGTGTGAACTAGAGTATGGTGTAGGAATGGGGAGATTTAAGGATATTTTATTGTGGCTTATGAATGGTTGTTCTTCTAAATAATTATGAAAAATGATTAGAAACAACCTTATGGTTGGTGAATCTATTGTTTATGTAGTGTGCATTTGTTAATGGCAATGAAATAGAGTTCATTAATTAGATGAAATAGTGACAGTGAACCAGTGATAGTGAATCAATCAAGGGATGAATTAGATGGAACACTAGTAGTAATTTAAATTAGAGCAAATTTGGGGCTAAAAATGGGCCTTATAAGAAAAATTGTTTTTGTTGAGTTGAAAATTCAATAACCAATAGAATTTCAGAGAATTGAGTCAATGATAGTCATTGAGTTGGACATATAAAAACCAAAGATGATTATGTGTCATGTTTCCATTTGACAATATTTAACCACATATACACCTAACCTTGGTTAAGATCTTGCTAAGATCATCTCGAGATATGATAAACATGTTTAAAATATTAAACATGGAATATTTTATATTATTACTATTTACAATATTATATCTATACATGGAAGTGTGATATGGCATACGTGACTTATCACTTTATAATTTCTTTGTTTAGGAGTCCCATTTTAGCCCCAATTTTTCTCACATAACTACTTATTCTTATTGAATTACTTTGATAGTTAGATTTTACTTTGTAACTTAAGTTGGGATGGATGAGGAACATCACCCATTATCTAATAGTTACTTGGCAAAGAATGACTTAATAGCCTAGTTGCACAAGAATTTCTCCCGTCATCTCCAAAATTCATTCTTTGTGTTCCAACATTTTTGGGAGCTTGGGAATATGTGTGAAACATCCCCAATTGAGTGGGAATGGCTCAGGAAACTTGGGAGATTTTTGGGAGCTTCGAAATCAAGGAAATGAGAGCTCAAGAATGGTCTTTCCGTATAGGGAACTTGTAGAAGCTCCTTATCTAATACGAATATCCCACAATCTCCCAGGCTTGCGGGCCCCAAATTTTTGCATCCTATCATGTTTTCTCATTGTTTTGGTGCCAATCTCATAATGCCCCCCCAAAAACATAAAACAATCTTAAAACCCCAATAAAATAGCCCCCATATTTTTACATCCTTAGCATGTTTTCTCATTATTTCGGTGCCAATATCATCATTCCCACCCCACAAAAAAAATGGCATTGAGTATATCATGAGAACCCATCGAATGAAGACCATTTTTTCTCTTGTTTCCATAGGACAAATGAAAAGGCTTGCAAATGATATTAAAAATTTTAAACTCATGCTTGTAAAAGCTAAGGATGATGATAAATCCAATGCTTTCAAAGGATGTGGTCCTAAACATAAAGATGAATTAGTTAAGATTGTTTCGAACTATGATGAAATGTTTCAGGAACCTAAGGGATTACCTCCCAAGAGAGAAATACAACATGAGATTCAGTTGTAGCAAGATGTCCCTCTTCCTAATATCGACATGTACAAGTTATCAATGATTGAGAATGAAGAAAACAAGAAGCAACTCCAATAGTTGCTCGAGAAAGGAGTCATACAACTAAGTAATTCTCCATGTGGATTGCCCATTGATCTGGATTTTTCTAAGAACATAATGAAGGCGGAGATATAACAAAGAAACACACAAAGATATTGCAAGAAACACAAAGATATAGTAATACACAATTTTTATTAATGAATGAAATGTGCATGAATTGTAAATAAATGCAAAGCGAAATAAAATTGATAGATTGGTGGTAGCTTATCTTTGAGAAGAGATATGATGACTACGCTCATTTACAAGAAGATGTGTTTACAATGAGGCTTGAAAGGAATTTTTAACATAAAGCATAAATGAGAAAACCCTAACCCCAGAAGATGAAATTCCAAAAGGTTTTGTGGGCCCTGATGTAACTCCTGAAGATGAAATGCCAAAATTTTTGCGGGCCATAATGTAACCCCCGGAGATGAAACACCAAAATATTTGCAGGCCCCGATGGGGGTAGTTGATACATCAATTTCCTGAGGGTGTAAATTTTTCATACGATCTCTATTTATGGTGCTCAGTATATCGTTGAAAATTTCTAGCCAGGGAGTACATATTCCAAATGGACTAGTAGATATAAAACATTTTTTAGGCCCTCAAAATGGCCCTGTAAGTTAAGGACCCGAAAAACCATAGAAAAACTGCCAAGGTGGGAAAATTTGTTTTGAGCCAGTGGAATAGGCAAGTAGCAACCAATATCCACTTGAATAATTCCTCCACCCTTAGGAAGTAATGGCCCCCATTGCATCAAGTTCTTGTGGGAGATGGGGAATATTTTGCTTAATCTAAACCTTGATGAGTCGCTTTCCTTGCTAAAGAAACTGCCCTTCTTAGCTTGTTGAAGGATGTCATGAAATTGTTGTTAGACATGTTGAATCCGTTCAACCAATGATCTACCTTAGTGTGGAAGGAATTTGTTGGTGAAGATGTAGCATGTGAAGATATATCAATGGGGGATAATGGTTGGAACCTTAAGCACACCTGAAAAGGGATGTGGCCAATATAGTTATGAAGGGATCTGTTATATCTTTTTTGACTGGGGAATGTGGAGGAACCCTCATAGATGAAGTAAGAATATATGTGTTCCCTTATACAATCTTGTCGACCTGCTTCTGCTAGATAGAAAGGTCTTGGGTTGAGTCTGTATTGGTCGCATTGTCCTTTTGTTCACCTTCTAACCAGATCATGAAGAGGTTAAAAATTTTGGTATGAGAGATTACTTTGTGGCATTGTTTCGTTGTGATAGTTGTCAGAACTACCTCTGGTACCCTGTAGAGTTGACCCCTAGAGTAATGATGACACTACGAGGTTGAGACTTATAAACAAGATGACACTTCCACATATATGGCTATCCTTAAAGAACATCACAAACTTCCATTAGGAAAACATCACACAATACCTCATCCTTGAAGGGCTTGATGTCATAGGACATGCGACACTGTTGGCTAATGCAAAGATCTCATCCTTGGAGAAGCCACCCAATGTTGTATGGTTGTGGGTGTGGTGTTGTCGGAAAATCCAATTGCTTAATGACCTTTGCTAATATTAGGTTCTTTTGGCTTCCTCTATCAACAATGAAATGCAGTGGGGTCCCCTTCACCCACATATGTGAATGGAAGAGGCTCTCCCCCTCCTTAGAATTCTTTGGTTCTTCTGGTTGGAGAGTTGTGGTCACGATGGTAGCAATGGGTTCCGCATTGATGAACTATTTCCTTTTATTGTTTTCTGAATCAAAGTCTAATTCAAGGTTCATCTCTTTTTCTTTGAGCTCACCCACCAATGACTATTTCGAACGATATTCATCGGTGTTGTGCCAAGGGATTTTGTGAAAGTTGCACCACTTTCCAATGTTCTTATTTTTCTTCTCATTACCCTTCTTTTCTTGCGGCTTGGACTAGTTATCTCGAGGTTGGTTGTTCTGTGAGTTAGGGTTTCCTTTACCATACTTCAGTTGTTGCGGATTTGTAGAACTGAACTCCCACTTGTTCTGTTGCTTAAATTTATGCTCGATTTTGACCACATATCGAAAGTAGCTCCTAGTGATGAGATGTCCAGAAACTCCATTTCTATTTGGATTTATCTATGTAGACCCTCATGGTATTTTAGAACCAGATTCCACTCATAGTATTTGATACCCACCTTGGTGCATAAGTTATGGAAGGCATTTGTGAACTATGACATTGTTTAGCCCCTCTCTTGACGTATTGTGGTCCATCTCATGTATTGGTCATCATAGTTTCCAATAGGGTATTATTGTTCCTTGATGGAATCCATAAAAAAATTCCAAGTGGGATCGACCCCAAATATTCTAGACTCCTCTATGGAGTTTTTCTCACGATAAGTCTCCCACCAATATTTGACATGGGGGAAAACCTTTAGGAGTGAAAAGGTGATCTTTTCCCTATTGGAAAAATTCTGGATAGAGAAATAACCTTCTAGTAGATTTAACAACTTTTCCAAAGCATCTGCATATATTTGACCTTCAAATACAGGAATATCAAAAGTAACTTGTACCTTCAAAGGTGTGGCACCTCCAAAGTGATCACTTGATGAAGACACGCATTTTTTTGTCGACAACTATTGAAGGATTTGGGAAAAATTTTCCATCATCTCATTCCTCTGTTGTGTGAGGACTTCCACGAGCAAAAACTTAATAGGATCTCCTACTCCCTTGTCTCTCTTTTCTTCTTCCATGGGAGGTCTCTTTGGCTAGTTGTCCTCAAGAGAAACTATCTCGAGACCCAACTCTCTATACCATGACCTCATCAAGAAAATGCACTAAGAAACAACAAGGAGTAGGCAGCTCTGATACCATTGATCCAGATTTTGTTGAGAACAAAATGAAGGCAGAGATATAACAAGGAAACACACAGAGAGATTGCAAGAAATAAAAAGATATAGTAATACACAATTTCTATTAATGAACAAAATGTACAGGAACTGTAAAAAAATGCAAAGAAAAATGAACTCACTGGAATGGTGGTAGCTTATCTCTGAGAAGAGATGTGATGACTACACTCATTCACAAGAAGAAGTGTTTACAATGAGGCTTGAGAGGCCTTTTTAACATAAAGCATTAATGAGAAAACCCTAACCCCAGAAGATGAAATTCCAAAAGGTTTTGCAAGCCCTGATATAACCCCGAAAGATGAAATTAAAAAAAGTTTGTGGGCCCTAATGTAACCCAAAAAGATGAAATTCCAAAAGGTTTGTGGGCCCCAATGGGGGTAGTTGATACATCAACTTCCCAAGGGTGTAACGTTTGCATACGATCTTCATTTGGGGCACTCAATATACCATTGGAAAGGTCTAGCCAAGGAGTACACATTCTGAATGGCCTAGTAGATAGAAAATGTTGTTTAGGCCCTCAAAAGAACCACAAAATTTTATGACCCGAAAAACCGTAGAAAAACTGCCAAGGTGGAAAATTGTGTTTTGAGTTGATGAATAGGTGGGTGGGCACCAATATCCACCTAGATCACCCATGATGCTGGTGTTAAATAAAGATGGTAAATGAAGAATGTGTGTGGATTTATGGGCATTGAACAAGATCACGATGAAGAATCATTATCCTCTTCCTCATATTGATGATTTGTTAGATCAATTGAAGAATCCAATCTATTTCAATAAGTTAGACTTAAGAAGTGGTTATCATCAAATCAGAAATTTTGAAGGTGATATTTGGAAAAATGATTTTAAAACAAAACAAGGTCAATTTGAATAGCTAGTCATGTCATTTGGGCTTTGTAATGCTCCTGCTACTTTCATGTGGGTTGTGAATGATGTATTTAGGTCATTCATAGATGATTTTGTAATATTCTACTTAGATGATATACTAATTTTCAGTGAAAATTGGGAAGATCATTTAATGCATGTTAAGAAAGTCTTAGATGTTTTGAAAAATGAGAAATTGTGCCTAAATATGTCAAAAAGTGAGTTTGGGAAAACATCTTTAGTTTATTTGGGCTATATTGTAGGGGGTGGTCAATTGAGAATTGATCCCTCTAAAGTTGAGGCCATCACAAAATGGTCTAAGCCTAATAATGTAACAGAAGTTAGGAGCTTCCTGGGTGTAGTCCAGTATTGGAGGAAGTTCATTCCAAACTTTTCGTTTATTGCATCTCCTTTACATGCTTTGACAAGTACTAAGCAGGTCTCTCCATGGGGAGGCAAACAACAAAAAGCCTTCAAAAATTTGAAAGAGAAGATCAATATAGCCCCAGTTTTGGCATTGCAATATTTACAACATTCATTCGAGATTGAAACAAATGTAAGTGATTATGCCATGGGATTATTGTTAATGCAAAGGAGGAAACCGATTTGTTACCATTATAAGACCTTCACTGGTGCAGTAAGAAACTATCCTGCATATGACAAAGAATTGTATGCATTAACTCAAAGTGTGAAGAAGTGGAAACATTATTTGATGGGAAAAGAGACAATAGTCCATACAAATCATCATCCTTTGCAATATCTTCGATCACAATCCAAGCTACAATAGTCACAACATTTCTAGTGGATGGGATTCTTGCAGTGATTCAATCTGGTCATCAAGTATAAGAAAGGTATACAAAACAAAGTTGTTGATAGGTTGTCAAGACCTTTTGTTAATGCATCCATTGTTTTACAACATAGTTCTTTAGCTCATGAAAGTTACATTGAACAATATGCTATAGATACATATTTTAAAGATGTTTATGAAACATTAGCTCATGGTTCTATAGTGGAAGATATAGATTATCATTTACATGACAAGTTGTTGTATCATGCTGGTAAATTATGTATTCCACGAGATGGAAGAGTGTATGTAATTAGAGAAACACATACTTCTCTTATTTCTGTTCATTTTGGTGTAGGCAAAACAATAGATCAATTGTGTAATGCCCCATATTTTGACCTTGGGTAGTTAGAACATTATTGTTTGCTAATCTTAATAATTCAAAGTTTAGCATTGTTGGAGTCAGTTAGA
>SNQJ01S0004972.1:31745-52248 GCA_010110895.2 Picea sitchensis
GTCTTCTTTTGAGACATGTTTTGGATACTTGCCTAAGTCTCCTTTGAACTTCATTTTTGGGAAAGATTCAGTGGTGGATGGACATAGCGATGTAGACAAAGCCACGGATTTCATTCAAAAAATCCAATTGGTTCCTCAAGCTGTGCAGGAACAATTGGAAAAGAGCCAAGCCAAGTATAATACTAGGCATGAAACACATCGGGTCGATCATCATTTTCAAGTCAGTGATCAAGTTTGGTTATACATCAACAAATAATGTCTTAAAGGTGAAGGTAAAAAACTCAAGCCAATCAGGTATGGTGCATTTACAATTTTGGAAAAGATTGGCAACAATGCTTTCTAGTTAGATTTACCTCCATATATGCAAATGTATTCAGTGGTGAATGTTGAAAACTTGAAACTATATGAGTCTCCTATGATTATGGATCAAGGTGAGAATGTTTCAGTTCTTTTAGTTGATGATTTTTCTCGTGAATATCTCGATGAGTTGTAGGAAGATGTTATTCTTGATAGAAGGATTAGGACTTTGCGAAGACGTGATGTGGAATATCTTCATGTGGGTCTAAAGGAATGCATCCAAGTAAATCATGATGGATGGAAATCAGAAAAGTGAGGGAGTTGTACCCTCACTTACTTGTTGAATGAAATCAAACTTTTGGTGGCCCAAAATCTTCTTAGTGGGGAGGATTGATCTAGGAGGATTCACACAATTGATCCAAAATTGATGGTCTCAAAAGCTAATGAAAAGGTCTTCATGCCTATGAGCTCGTCAAGTGCTTTCCAACACAATGTTATTGGGCCCAAACAGAAACTGTATGCAAAAGTTATGGCCTTTGGAAGTTAAAGGAAAAATAGGGGGCAAAGGCTGACATGTGACACACCCACAAATTGACACATGACACAACACATATAGACACGTGGCACTCACAGGAAGACATGTGGTAGGCCAACACATGGCAAGAAAACATGTGGAATGATGACACGTGGATCATTGACAAGTTGACATGTAACACCATGTGGACCAACTAGACGCTACCACATGGACCAACTAGATCTATTTTTTTTTTTTGTCAAATTCAAATTGTTGTAGTTTACAACNTTTTATATATATATATATATATATATATATATATGTTGCTTTGGATGATACCATTTCACTTGATTTGCTACTTCGGTTGATACCGTTTCACTTTGTACATCAGTCACTCATCATAGGCTATACATATTTTTTGTGAGTGTTTAAGGAATAGCGAATGGGAAAATCATTTTGAACCACCATAATAATTTTACATCGAATTATATTACGTGTTCAATTTTTGCATAGGCTGACATTGTTTTGACCCCATTCATTTGTCCATCATATGTACCATGTAGTGTTGTGTAAGACTAGGGGATTATATTGAGGACTTGGTTCCATTAGTGGGCTTGGCTGCAAATCTATTGAGGTTTAGCATCCCAAGCAAGTAAAGGAGACCTTCCGGGGAGGGGGGCAGAATCTTGTTGTGTTAAAAGTATGTATCATTACTCATACTTAGTAGTTGAACAATTACTCATTAGTTGTTGCTAAAAGAAATTTGTAAGTCCTAATCCATAGGATTAGGATATCAGTAATGAAATAGTAAGTGGAAGTTATATATATATATANTTAAATTGTTGGTTACCGATTACAAAAATACCATACCACTTGGTGTGATGGGATAAAATATTTAAATCTGTTGTGAATGGAAAATGGTAGGGTGTTATTTAGATTTTGTATTGATAATTACATTAATAAGTGTGTTTTTCTGTGTAAGGGTGGGTTATAAGTTTATAAGTTTTTTACCTTTATTATAGTGATTCTATATAGTGTGTGGCATTGCCTTTAGCAAGCAATGCCAATCTATACTTGTTCCATTTTCTCTGTCTATGGATGTGATGGTGTTGTTACATCCCAGCTTTGACAATGTTTTGCGTCTTCATGAAGAGAAGAGGATCATAGCAACGCCCCTCAATTCATATAATACTAATTGAACTAAGATATTTGTAATAATATTAATACCAAATTCGAAGATGAAATTAGATGAAATTACATTAAAATAATAATAATAAAGTTTATTCAATTAAAAAATTAAATAATTATACTAATTTAAATGAATATACATTAATTATTCTAATTTCAAATTTTATTTAAAAAAATAATTATATAATTCAAATTTTCAAATTTAACTTTTATAAAAACATTTTTTTTTTAATTCTATTTATTTATAATATGTAAATTATATATATATATATATATGTAATTTTAAAAATAATTTTATTTTTATATTATTTTATAAAAATTAAATTTAATTTAAATTTTTTTATTTTTTCATTCATCTTTTCTCATATCCTTTTCAAAATAAGTTTCCATGTAGTTATTTATGTCTTTCCAAAATAGTTTTACTCGTTTTACTTTCTCTTTTTATTTGTTTTGTTTGAGAAATTTTATTAAGAAATTTAATTACTTATAAAATTATATTATATTAAATTAAACTTATTATTTATTATTTTTAAAATATTCCTAACTAAATTTAGTTAGTATTAATATTAAATTTCAATTCACCTAGATAGAGTAATAACGGGTCGCAGGTCTCACTCTTCTAATCATTATGAGCCCATCAATGGTATTTGAAGTGGAAGGCGGCTCTATCCTAATGAGCATTATGCCCATGTATGGGAGGTGATTTCATAAACAAGGTATGAATCTCGAACTCATTTCGAGTTCAACGATTGTATTTGTTGTTCAATTCACTTTGTATCTGAGCGCTTTGAAACATGGGAAGTTGGTTATTTGTTGTGGTGATTTTGGAGATCTATTGGTGGGTGTCCTGACACTCATAGAGTCCCGAAAGCATAGAGCAAGGAAGAGTCAGAGCATAAGATGAAGGTTTCCTCACGATCGAGGAAGCAACGAAGCACTATCAATCAGAAGTGGAGCAGACGATGAGGGATTCCATAGCCAAATTGGATAAGGAAGTAAGGTCAGTCTGATCCTGCACTAAGGATAGAGAGGTTCACATGCAAGTGGGAAAAGTTAAATCTGTGATGTGGGTTGCACTAGGAATAGGGATTCCAAATTTTATAGGATTGTAGAACTCTATTGGCATGTTAAAACCTTGGATGGCCCAAATCATGAAGCCACATGAAGGTGAACTCAAAAATCTAGCTTAGAGATTTGCATTGAAACGCTAAGTCAGTCTGCTCATCACAATGGCTTCCTAGCTGGTTAAAAAGAATGGAGGGGTCTTTCAAATCACTAGTGAGAAAGGGGCTTCCTCTTCTGCCAAGCCTTCTCATCCCTTGCCACAACATGATGCAACTCATCCAATGAAAGTGCCCTAGGTTCCTACTCCTAATGATGGCTAGTCTAGTCATAGTTTACATGTTTCCTTATATATGGGTCTATTAGCCATTTCAATAGTTTTTTTTATAGTTATGCTCTATAAGTTTTAAGTAAATACTTTTATAAACATAATATTTTTTTGTCTTTTTTGTAGTTGGCGTGGTTTCCCTTTAGGAAGGGAAGGGTAGCACATTGGTTAGTAATAGACACGCATTTTTTGTAGTTGGCGTGGTTTCCCTTTAGGAAGGGAAGGATAGCACATTGGTTAGTAATAGACACGCATCTCGCTCCCACCATACTTTTATTTCTATACATTTTGTTAAGATATAAATAGAAAAGACCCCTCTTACATTAAAAAAACATTAAATTTAAATTAATATAAAATTTAAATAATATTAATTTTAAGTTAATTTAATTTTTCTTTCATAAATTTTAACAAAATATTATTTAAATTTCTTTAATTTATTAACAAAAGGCATATTCTAATTAATCTAAATTTATGATCATTAAATTATTTCATTGTTGTTTATTCATATTTATTTTAATGACCTTTTCAAAGTTTTTTTTAAGAAAAAATCACTATTTTTATTCAAAGATTGAATAGAAATTGCATTCTTTATGTGCATATTGCATTAATAAATTTTGATATTATATATTAATGTAAATTTATTTTTTGTCCCATTGAAAAATAGTCCTTGACCCCCTAGAGAAGGCTTCACAATGACTAACACTAATCCAAAAAGTAGATGTCCAAGATTCAACTCTTTATCAGAATTGAAGCTATCAAATTCTTGAACTCTCTTGATTTTTTTTGACAGGACTTGATTTGCAACTACCGCCCTCATGGTATTTTTGTCTTATTCTCTATCTATTGTAAAGAACATTTTTTCCTCAACCTGCACTTATGGACATCAATTCTTCTTCTTCTCTAAAACAATGTTCTATTGATTTTTTGCACTATGTTCCTCCTTGTGATCTGATAGTTGTTATTTAAATGATTTCCATTTTTTGGTTTTGGTTTATGTCCTTTGTTCGTTTTAGGATAAGCTCATGCTTAAGGACATGTATCATATAAATGTCATTTTTATTAACATATCTAGCATTGATCCGAATTATATTGAGAACGACATGAAGACAAATATATAACAAGGAAACACACAAATGTATTGCAAGAAACACTAATGATATAGTTAAACTCATATTCTATTAATGATTGTTTGAAATACAAAAGACTGTAAAATGAAAAGCGCACAAGCTAGCTAGAATGGTGGTAGTCTATCCTTGAAGAGAGAGATGTGTTAACTATGCTCATTCACAAGAAGATGATTACAAAGAGAAAGAAAAGGCATTTTAACATAAAGAATCATTGAGAAAACCCTAAACATCCAAAACCCTAACCCCAGAAGATGAAACACCAAAAGGTTTGTGGGCCCCAACATGGTTAGTTGATACGTCAACTTCTTGGGGGTGCAACTTTTGCATATGATCTCCATTTGGGGTGCTTGGTAGCCCATTAGAAATTTCTATACAAGAAGTACACATTCTAAAATACCTAGCATCTACCTATAACTACGTGCTAGGCGTTGTCATGCCAAAAAAGCGTCGTTTACGACCTCAAAACAGTCTCAAAAGTTTGGGACTCGAAAAATTGCTAAGATGTGGAACTATTCAGAATTAGTGGAACATGTGTGTGGCCATCAATATCAACCTAGATCAAGCACTAGAATGTTGTATTTTCGTAATCCAGTTCTTATGTCCATTTGAAGCCTTTCTTTTGAAGTATAAGTTCATCTAGTAATCCCTTGCTAATTTAGATCTCGACACATATATGGTCACATGTAAAAAGACCAAGCTTAACCCAATCTATATTATTTTTTAATTATATGTGTTAGCACCCAAAAATTGATCATCTAGACCAAAATGCTAGATGTACTGAAATGCAATGTTAATAGTATGGGTACCTTAAGGCAAACCCCACTTTTACACCATATTCCACCATAATTTAAAGAACCCACTTTCCTAAAGTTATTTTCACCTTATAAAGTAAAAAAAAAACCTTTAATGACTTTTCCCTTTCAGAATTATTTTAAAACCCAAAATAAAAGAATTAAAATCCAAACTTTTGCTTATAAAACCAAGATCCCCCCATTTCTCATATTCAATATTTGTGGATACATGATGTTGGATTTGCATTGGAGCTCGAGAGCCCTAGTTTCTAGAGAGCACTTTCCTCAACATCCATTGTTACACATAACCACAAGGTAGATAGAGAAACCATAAAGTTGGGGAATAACAAGAACACTCCCAAAGAGGAGGCCAAGGGGATCAACATCTTCAAGAATCTTCTTCACAAGTGCTTTGTATAACCATTTCATTGGATAATAGATCATCTATTCATTATTTCATGAATTTGTTGCTAAAGTTTATTTCTTTTTAATGTATTTTATTTATGTTTACATGAATATGATGACTCTGATGATGAATAAGTCTATTGCTAGGGTTTCTAGTTTTTTTCTTTATTATTGTCTGTATTCTTGAAACAACCACACGATCTGTAGATCTGCTAACCCTCTTTACATATTTACACCAACATAGTGGCAACTCCACTAGGGGCTCTGATCCAATCTCATGATCTCGGGTTGTGGGTGTGTGGATATATCTATTTTCCCTTCTTTTCACTTGATTTTTTTAGATTTTTGGGGATTTTTCAATTGTTGTTGCTTTATGGTTTGTGTTTTCAAGAAACAAGTACTGAAAACCCTTAAGGATTCCCATAGAGTCGAGCTCATAACTGTTAGAGACCACTTAGGGCCCAACGTAGGAGCGGGGGGCAGTAAGTGCATTGACCAACACACTAACTGAAGCCAGTATATACATTGGCCAATGCAAGAAATAGGGCCAACTTCGACAAGGGAAACATAATTAACTAGGTAAGTTTCTGCATTGTCTTAGAAAACTCAGTTTTTCAATTTTTAGAGTTTGTTTTCGGCTACTTGAGTGTTTTTTAGGGCCTATAGCTTGCTTTTAAAATTCGTTGATGTAGGTTAATGTATCATCTTCAAAATATCTACATGATTTAAAAACAAACCCCCTAGGTTTTTAGTACATTTTCCCAATTGATTTCTCGAAGATTTTACTTTCTATTTTTTATTACAATAGGTTGCAAATAAAACCCTTTATTTGTTGTTTAGTCAATTAGGCTTTTCTAGTTTGCATTAATCATTGGTTAAAAACAAAAAAAAGTAAAAAGGGCATACATCATTGACCTAGTCCTAGATGCATGTAGGAAGCCATTGCTTCTCCAACATTTAGTTTTTATTTTTTGTTATAGTCGTAGGGGCATCTTATTTTCTATTTTAGATTGCTTTTATTTCAGATTTACATAGCTTCTTAGTGAGAGATAAATGTTCTCATATTACCCTTTGTTTTTTACTTGCCAATATAGGTTTCCTTTTTTGAAATTAATTTCAATTTCATGTAAACTAAAGGGTAAAATAGATTGTTTTTACTTTGAAATATGAATTTGTGCAAGGTCATTTCATCTTTGAAAAGTAACTTAGATAATTTTATTTTAGTAATTGTCTTTGATTACTTATTTGTATATTAGTTTATATTTCAATTTAAACTGCAATTTATTATTTTCTTTCAAGCATTTTTAGTTAATCACACCACACATGCACACAGACCACACCTTAAAAATTATGCTTGGCTCATGATGCCAAGCTTAGACTAATAATTAACTCTCTAATTTAACACACATTTAAGCCCACTTGGGCTCCAAAAAAGAATATTGTAGTTAGGTTAGGACTTTGGGGATAGTAATCCAAATAATTCTCGTTAGTCATTTCACATTGAAACATAAAGGTTGACTATTAGGGAGCTAGAATCCTTTCTATTGGACATGGTCCCATCCTATTTGGTAATAGGCATGCTATTTTAGAGTGGATAATGCCAAGGTCTAGACCGAAGGTGTGATTGAGAGTCCTTTCTCTTTCACTACTAAAGATCCTCAAACTGCTTGATTTTAGCTTGAAGGCAAGGTAACTTGTTACACGTATCCATGAAGAGGTAGCTTACTGGCCATTATTAGGTATCTTTACTTAGGTGGCTCTCACAAGAGGGATGACACCTGAGATAGATTTCTAGAAGCCTTTGGGACAGAGCTACTTGAGTTAGGATATATTTATTTTTGAGACACACTTAAAACCACTTGATGCACCACCTAAGCACATAGTATGTGTTGTTTGATCATTATTGGCTTAGGTCATAACTTCTTTCTGTTTAGATTTTTGATTAGCTTGTTTCATATTTAGGGTAATACTTTCCTTGGGATGCCATAGCTCCCCATATTAGACAATCTCATCGACTGCATGGCCTTCAACCTGAGTTCCCCATTAGACACATTATCTTCCTTGCTCGATGAAATAGGGATCCACACCCAAGCCCACCCTTGGGTTCTAGTTATTCCAATTCGATACACGACTCTTCATCAAGGGGTGTTGGTACATCTAGTTTCGGTCCCGCTTCCACCATGGTTGGAGCTAATCCTAGATGAAATTCCAACCAACCTTCTATGCCTTTCATGGAAGGTTTAAATCTACCCAATTTTAACAAATTGATCAATGATCCCATCCACTATGATCCAAATTGGCCCAATACGCAAAAATAATTTTCCTCTAAAATCCCAAAGTTTGAGGGTAAAACTAAAGAGGAGCCTTCCAACCATATCATGTTCTTTCGCTTATGGTGTTCCTCCAACTCCATAACTGAGGATTCGATTAGGTTGTGACTGTTTCAATCCACTTTGATGGGTGCTACTACCAAATGGTACTATAATACCCTTGTTTCCCCCAGCTTGTAATATAATTATAGTTGGATAAAATACTGTGGACAGACCCGTAAAAAGACAATGAACCTTCTTATATATATCTTATGTTATTAAATAAAAATGGAAAATTGTGGCATAACTATTGAAAGGAGGTGGATAATATGGATCATGATGCATGAGAGGGGATGGTAAGGGGAACCAGTGATGGTTGAGATGACCCTACCAGACCAGTACACTGCTGGATATAAATTGCTTAAACCCAGAACAATCTTCTAGCCCAAAATATTTAATTACAAGTCAAGCTGGTAGTTGGGAAGTCTTCCTCAAGAGTAAATGAGGAGATGGGCAGAGTACATGTGTAATGTCCCCAAGATCGAGCCCTTTGTAAGTCTAATGTATGAAATGAATTGTAAATATGTGTTATAGGCTGGTGAGCCAAGTTTGTATAAGCCGATGGGCTTATGTGATTGTTAGGCCAGAGAGCCCAAGGGTTGGAGGCCAAGGGCTTGATTTTGTACCTGTATGTATGCAGCTCATTAATAAAATATAAACACCGCCGTGTGCAGACCGACCACGATGAATGAGTGATGGGGGACTCAGCTTCCACAGAGTGGGCAAGGAATTAGGGGCTGGAAGGTGGGAAAAGGGGCTAAGTGTTGAGCCTAGGGGCTTAAGCCTTGGGAATAATATTTTATTATTATTCCAAAGAACATGAGCATTTTATGTTTTTTTATCCTAAGTTCCTGGCAAGAGGAAAACGTGCAAAGGGGATGCATGCTGATGGAACACATGTAGTTCCAAGGGTGACAAGTGTCAACCCTGACGAATGCAATAAAAGGCTGAGACGAGCCCTGTTGAGGGGTTCCTCCTCCATTCGACCCTGGACTGCCTGAGGTGAATTGGTCTAACCTCTGTAGAGAAACCCTCGTGCATCTTTTGAACCAAAAGGCGTGTATCTGTGTTCGTTCTAGGATAACCGGTACATCCTCTGTCTGAACAGTTCGAACCTATGTTGACCCCTGTGTGGATTGTTTGTCACGCGTCCCCAAGAACCAGAGCGTGAGTCTATCCTATGTTGCCGGATTGAGAAATAAGAAGTTGTTGAACCTGTTGGAAAGTCCGTGTCTGCTTTTCCCATGGGTTGTTGTGGCCACACAGTGTTGGACTGCATGTGGCTTGTTGGCTAGTTGTGAAACACTCTCTCCTGGTGATAGAGGTGATTGAGGTCGAAAGAACAGGTGGCTTGGCCTATGAGCGACTCTCTCCAGGTGAGAGAGTGCGCAAAGGAAGGAGGGAACTCCTGGAAGGAACCCTGTAGCTGCCACAGAGCTCGGAGACTTCCGGTCTGGTCTGTTGCTGTAACCCAAGGCAAGGGAGGTTAGCAGCCGAAGGACTGTCTAGGTGACAGAGAAGGTGTATACTCCTGGGGTGGAACATGCATGTGGGGAAGGAGAGTCTGTGGGCAGTGAGCATGAGTGGTTCCTGGGAGAGAATTCCTTCCTTGTGACTGTGTGTTTTCCCTGTAACCTCAACCTAGCCTAGGATTCCCTGCCTTGGGGGTGGAGCTTAGTCGCATCTCGGTGGTGACCCACTGCTGAGCTGACAAGTAGTGTGGTCTAAGGCTGGGAGGTTCGTGGAAGGCCTGCACTTGGTTGGTGGAACTGCCACTGTTTTAAAGATAAGTACCAGATGATGCTTTAATTATGTTTTTGTATCCCTGTGTATTATAATTATCATGTATTCTTCTGTGCATTTGGATTAATGTTATTGCCATGGATTATTTATGTTAGTAATAATTCTTATGCTTACTCTGAGCTTAAATGTATTTCTTGCTTAAATGCATGTGGATTATATAATGCCTGTATGAATTATGTAAAAAGTGGTGCTACAATTTGGTATCAGAGCGATTAAGCCTTGGCACAGAAAAAGTGGTGTTACAGTTTGGTATCAGAGCCAAGGTTTCGACACTGAGCCTAGATGGTCCAGTTGAGTGGTCTTTGGACCGAGGGTGTGAGGAGAAATTGTGTTTGGAGGACCAATTCCGGACGCTGAAATGATCCGAGTGTCAAGGAGTTACTTGACCGTGCCTACAAGCTCAAAAGGTATAACGATGTTGTGAAACCGAAGCTGGTGTGGTCTATGGCCACAGGGAGAGAGGAATCCACACCAAAAGTGATGGAGCCTTAAGATCTATTCGGGAGGGAAGGCGAACCCTCGTGACCGTCGGATATATAAAGTGTGCAAAGGATTTAAAAACCCCTTGGAGTTGCACAAGAGCATGGGAATCGCGATACGCGAACTCCCGAAAACCCGAGAAGATCTACGCTGTAGATCTGGGAGGAAAGCTTGACCATTAGATCTGGCAGAGTCGCGCTCGATTTAGTCGCGAAAACCTTTCGGATTTCGCAAAGTCGGGAGATGGGAAGTCAGGGAGGGGAACACCTCTGAAACCCAAAACCCAAAATCTCGAAACGATCTACACCATAGATCGTAGGAAGGGAGTTGATCATTGGATCAAGTTGACGAGTAAACCGTAATTTCGGGATTTTGGCAAACGAAAGTTCGAGATGTGGGATACACGGACTCCCGATGCTCGAAACCCCGAAACGTCAAAAAGATCTGCACCGTAGATCTGAGAGGGGACTTAACCGTTGGATTTTTTCTTGGAATGGACGTGGGTGCATGGATGTGTACCACGCGCCAGAGAATTGAAAAGACAGGCGAGAGCGGTGGGACCTGAAGACGTCACCGATGGAGACGTGGACCCTCCAGAACGTTCCATGCGCCACTGTGGTTAAGGGCGACAGTTGTGCTGTGGGCCTAGAGAATAAAGTAAATCGGAATTTCAGATTTCGGGGATTGTAGTGACAAGTATTTGGAAGTCACTGCGTAGTGAACTCCAGGGTACTGAAAAACTGAAGTCTCAAAACCCAAAGTCTCGAAGCCATCGNTGTGCTGTGGGCCTAGAGAATAAAGTAAATCGGAATTTCAGATTTCGGGGATTGTAGTGACAAGTATTTGGAAGTCACTGCGTAGTGAACTCCAGGGTACTGAAAAACTGAAGTCTCAAAACCCAAAGTCTCGAAGCCATCGGAGATTGAAGAACCGTAACAGGTTTTAAGGGCGACAACTGTGTTGTGGGCCCGGAGAGCAAGGAAACTGAAATTTCATATTTCGAGGATTGTAGCGACAAGAAGTTAGGAGTCACTGCATAGTGAACTTCCGGGTCCCAAAGTCCTGAAATTTGTAGAGCCAACATAGCTCAGAAAACCTTGTGAAGTCAAATGTTTCTCACTCACGTTGGTTTATGATTATTGTGATTTTATTAAAGGTTTAAGGCCTGACAAACTTCGGATTGATTGCACATTGCGTGTGCAGAGTTCAACGAGTGTCAGGACACCAGTTAATCAACATCGAGTATATAAATGGAAGAGGTGCGCATTGCCTCCATTTTAGAGGACGAAAGAGAAGGAAGAGATGTCAACCTGGGAGTCGAAGGATCGAATTCCAATGGGCATGGAAGAGAATTAGAAAAGGAAGGGCACATAATGAAAATCATTGAAGGATTGCAAAGAGATGCCTAGGCATGCCGAGATGATAGACGAAAGCTCATGAAAGTCAAGGATCGATAGGGTGAATTCAACTTAAAAATGTTGAAGAGCCTGGAAAGAATAGAAAGGAAATTGGAGAAGGGAAGGGACTCAAGAAAGATAGAGAGTCGCAGAACCCCTAAGAGAAAAAGGAGATCAAGAAGTGTTAGGACCCCTGAGAGGAGAAGAAGATCGAGGAGTAGTAGCAGACATCATTGTCGCTCCCAGAAGCATTCCAGTAGGGAGGCACGCATTAGTTCAAGCTCGTCTCCTACCAGAAAACACTGAAAATATGGAATGGATGAATTGAAAGGGGAGATGAACAAGATCAAGCCTCCAATGTTCGATGGTGAGCATAAGGAGGAGGAAGATGCCGAAACATGGTTGTTGGGCATGAGGAAATATTTCCAACTGCAAAATTATTCCCCTGTGTTGGAATTTGACCCCTGTGTTGGTTGGAAAGTCCTTAATGGACTATCTAGGGACCAAACTTGGAAATATAGAGTCAGGACAGACTCTACGGGATAACCCTGAGCCTATCAATCCCTTAGAATTATCATTGTCATGTTACATGATTTGGATTCTGAAGTGAAAGGTGCTTCCTTCAAAACATTATCCCTAGTCATCGCAGGCTCAAGTTCATGACCTTAACCAAATCTTGGATAAGATCTAAGAGTGTGGCCCTCAGGGGCTTGTCAAATCCCCATATGACCAAGACCCTAGAACCCTACGCTACGCTAAAAGGGAGCTAATTCTTCTAGGCTTCAGGACTTCGGAGGTCTGGAGCTCCGACATGTTGAAACCTTACAACATTCAAATCTCGTCGAAGGAAACCTGTCGAAACAGTGACCAGATGGTTAACAGACAACTGGCGATTTATTATCCATGGTTGTGGGATCCTCTTTACCGTTAAACCCTAACCATCTCTTCGGTCGCGAAGTTATGTGAGTCGTCGATCCAAGAAACATCGGGATCTTTCATGGCCGTTGGATATATGCTACGGTCAAATTCGATGTTGACCTACTCCGGGATGAAAATGACCCAAGGGGTCTGCTTTTTACAACCTCAAGATCTAACTGATTTCCATAGAATTTGGAAGATTTTGTCCACATGTAACTGTTGAATGTTAAAGTTGACTCTGTAAAATCCACTCTTTTGAGTCGGCTCAAAAGGGATGCTCGACCGAACTGCCTACATGTCTAACACGTAGTCGATTATTGGATTGGTTGATCCATTGCCCGACTATCTTCGATTGTTGGTTGACCGTCCGACCAACAAGCACGTCGACTACTCGACCAACTAGTGTAGTGTGTTGGTTGATCGCCTGACCGACTGTATCCAAATGTAGGACGACCTCTCGATTGACTGAACCCATGAGATGTGTGATGAACCATCAATGCTTGATCTTCCAACAATAGAGACCATATTGATTTCTAAACTCACTATTATAGAAAATGATAAGTGTCTTGTTACATTGTTTCACACATCATTTGATATTGAGAGCACCATGACTCATGACTAGAGAAAAGGCCATTATGTTGATATTTTTTGTGAATAAGTGTCATGATTAGAATTTGACAAAACTTAGATATTTTAAGTTTGATTGGGTGCTTGAAACACCTAAACACTAAACACTTGAGTATTAGTTCTTTTGAATTTGCTTAATTATCATTGTAAAGTTAAGTTGCATATAAATGTTTGATCAATACTTAACCCTTATCTTTTAAATTTGTTTATACTTGAACATTGTTTTTTAAATTGTGTATTTGTATGTTTTCTATATGGTATTTGAGTGTATTGGTTAATATAGATATATACAAAAGTTAAATGTTATTTGTATGGGAGATTGTTTATGGTTACATATTTTCTCCTTGAAAAATGGTAAATTGTGTATTTTTATGTTTTAAAAATGGTAAATTGTGTATTTTTATGTTTTATATATGGTATTTGAGTGTATTTGTTAATCTAAATATATATTTAAAAATGGTAAATTGTGTATTTTTATGTTTTTATTTTTTAATTGTTAATAATATGTTTAAATTAATTAGGGTTCAACTTTTGTTTAAGTTTTTTTTTCATGAAACACACTTACAGGGTAACTTTTAAAAGATAAATTAAATTATTATCCATTCCGCTAAAATACAACATGCACAACTTTTAAAAGATGAATTAAATTATTATCCATTTCGCTCAAATACAACATGCAAATTGAAAATGTAATATGATGTAAATACAACATCAAAATATAATATGTATGGAATTAGAAACATAAATAATATGTATGGAATTAGAAACATAAATAGATGAATTAAATTATTACCCATTCCGCTCAAATACAACATGCACATTGAAAATGTAATATGATATAAATACATTGAAGGATGATAACATAAGTTTGTATTCAATTTTTGGGGATTTGGGGACCAGACATTGGCTCTAGCCTACTTTTTTATTTTGTTGAATGAGTCAACTACTTCGATGGAGGATACTTCTTAGTTTTATTCAAGTTTCACTCTGAGCCCCAGAGCTATACCCTTATTTAGCGGAGGCACCAAAACCGCTAGACATTTTACACTGTCATTTCATGACTGCTCGGACTGCCTTTTCACAATTGGGGGTTTAACTACTTGAGTCATTCCTCTGGATTGTTCTCTAGGCGTCCTCCTTAGTGGAGTATAGGCGGCAAAGGTTTACATCTTTAGAGATGTGCACTGATGGAGGTTGAAGTGAGCGCACTTATGGGTGCGGCTGACGAGGCACTCTGGCGCAGTGCGGATCTCTTCACCTCGGCTGACGAGCTAACACACCGTGAGGGACATAACTCTTTGAAGCAGGTGGATTTGGGCCTCATTTCTACCTACGAATCGAACTTTTTGCCTGCCTTAGCCTCAGACACCCCCTCTGCACCAGAGAACTCCATTGCAGAGCCTCCTGCCAGATAGAGAGCCTTTTCCTCTACTTTAACAAAGCTTGATGTCGAAGAGGAGTCTTTTAGTGTTCCCCACCCGAGGAAGACGCTTCTAAATCCTTTTCCTTTTCCTTCTATGGTAAAAACTATTGTCCACAAACCCGTCGTATCTCCTGCGGTTCCAACAAACCTCCCTACAGGGCTCATCTCCACACTGAGTTATGCGCCTTTTCCTTTAGTGGAATCGAGAGTTTTAGGGACCTATGCGGTCGTTTATTCACAGGTGGGGGGAACCTATTTTCCTACTGGTGGTAGAAAGTTCGTTATAATACTGTGGTGCTCAAACAAATCAAAGAGAAAAATGGTGCTAGGATCAGATGTTGGACTGGAGGACTCTGTCAGTTTGGCGTTGTGYACTTTAGTGGGTCGACTATCCTATCGACACTTGTGMAAAACAAACCTTGCATTTTGGGTACAGACTTCCAGGAGGCCTCTRTTGGTTTACGTGCCAAATATTTATTTTTTTACGAGAGGGTGGTTCGAATTTCACTTTAGAACACCTTAGGACACTTCACTTATCCTGGACCGGTTCTGGTTATTAGATGGTGGCAATTTAATGCTRAAACGTTGGTGTGTTAGCTTCGACCCGRCATAAGATTACTTCTGTATGCGTCATTTATGGGTACTATTAATTGGTTTACCATTGCACCTCTAGAATGAGAAAGCCTTAGAGGCCATTAGAAATGCACTAGAGATCTTTATCAAAGTTGTTAAAYAGGCTCTTGTAGCTTCAGACAAAAAGTTGGCAAAGGTCCTGGTGGAATTAGACATACACACAKRTTTGTTGGAATCCATAGATATTAATTGGAGAGGACATCATATATGTCAAAAGTTGGATTGCTTGGGCATTCCCTTCAAGTGCACCTATTGTCGACAGACAAGCCACTTGAGAAGACATTGTCCCAGTTTCACAGAGGAGGAACAATCAGAAGACACTATGATAAATTTTTCGACCAGAGTTAACTCACCTGGAGTGAACTCACGAGATTTCTTCCCGGAGACACATGGAGCTTACGAATATTCCTGCTTGGAAACTATCATTGGTAAGTTAAAGACTATTTGTCCTTCTTTATTTTTCTCATTGTCGGCTTGGGAAAAAGACTTTCTAGATTCTTCCACTATACTGGGTGCGGGATCCCCGATTTTACCCTTGGTGGATAATTCAGAGGCTCGAGAGGTTACTAGTCCACCTATCACAACTTTCACTGAATATTTGAGAGGGGGGAGACAGGACTTAACACCCACTAATTCCGTGAAACCTCAGGATTTTGCTAGAACCACAGGTGAAACAAACCAAGATTTCTCTACTTCTGTAGACTCCCTTGCTTGTGTTTCGGAGACTGTGAGGGGTGTAGGAAATGTGTTCTGTGAGCCAGATGGGGGTTGTATCCACCCGGGGTTTAGAGAAACAGAAGATGGATATAGCTCCCTAGGTGCCATTTTGGACACCTTGGTCCCAACATACAGGGAAGCTCTTTCTCCGATACCCATACCTACCTATCTGGTGAGAAATTTATTTCGTAATCAGGAGCCTGGTGGGGCCTCAGGACGACCAGATAAGACAGGGTTGGGCTTGGGGAAAGATTATACATGGTCGAAGGTGCTAGTTTTTGAGCTCTCTCCTATTAAGACCAAAAGTGCTCGTAAATAGGCGGAAAATACTCCCACACTTCCAAAAGTACACCAAACAACTCTCACTGATTAAGGGGTGCTTAGAGGCATGAAATCCCTTGCGAGAACCAAGCCATGATATTGCTCTCCCTCAATATCAGAGGGGTAGGGGGGACCCTGAAATCAACCTCCTTTAGAAGACTTCTTAGCAGGACTACTATGGATATCATTTTCCTACAATAAATGTTGGTCGATGGATTGAAGGCCAGGTTATTTTTGAACAAATTTTGCCCCTCTTTTCTAACCTATGTTGTTAGCTCAGTAGGAACTTATGGGGGACTTGCAATGACCTGGGACCCTACAAAATTCAAACTAGTCCCTTAGCTATGCTATGGTGGAATTTTTCTGATAGGTACCTGTCTTTGGAACAAACAACCGATCTCGCTTCTTAATGTTTATGGACCCTGTTCTGATAGAAAATTATTTTGGGACAAGGTGGCCACCAAG
Source organism: Picea sitchensis (assembly GCA_010110895.2). Taxonomy (NCBI): domain Eukaryota; kingdom Viridiplantae; phylum Streptophyta; class Pinopsida; order Pinales; family Pinaceae; genus Picea; species Picea sitchensis. Next base: position 48,611 of record SNQJ01S0004972.1, read on the forward strand.
GGTCTTCTAGCTCATAAAAATTTGATAGCAGCAAGGGACTTTAATCTCACTTTAAATGTTGGGGAAGTGTGGGGAGCTTCGACACATCAGGACTTGATAGCTGGGTATTTCAATAATATTTTTCAAGCACACTCTCTTGTGGATATAACTCTAGATGAAGTAGTTCCAACCTGGCGTAATGGCCAATCTGGCATAGAGACTATTTCAAAACATTTGGATCGGGTATTTTTGTCAGAAGATTTGGAAACTAGAGAAGGAAGGATTATGTCATGGATGGCATATCCATATCTGTCGGACCAGGCTCCAATTCTACTGCAATTTGATTCTCCTCCTTTTTCGATAGCTTATCCATTTAAGTTAAATTCGAGTTGGTTGCTTGAGGAAGAATTCTCAATTATAGTAAAAGAAGTCTGGAAAGACCCAATTTTTTAAAATGAACTGGGGGTACAACAATGACTAGTTGGGAAACTAAAGACCTTAAAACAGAGAATCAAATTCTGGGCTAAAAACCTTAGAAGGAAAAAGCTACAAAGACTAGAATAACTAGAGGGAGAGTTATAGGTCAACCTATAAGCAGATTCACATGAGGTGGGGTTTTGAGGCAGGGACACCATCTTAAAACTTCTTGAGACTAAACGAAATCAGATCCTCCTAGCATAATAAATACTATGGAGACAGCGGAGCAAGGCAACCTGGATTAAATGTGGAGATCAAAATTCAAAGTTCTTTCATCATTTTTCAAGTTCTAGCAGAAATAAAAAAACACATTTGGGAACTCAAAGATGAAACTGGACTTATCCATTCTAGACAGGAAGCACTTAAGTTAACAACCACAAAACACTTTAAATATTTTTATGGGGCGATTGACCACATAAGTATTGTAGATCAAGTCTCTGTAGCCATAATTTTCTCACGTTTCGTCACAGAGGAGGATTCCTTGCGTATGGATAGCCCCTGCACAAAGAAGGAAATCTGGGAAGTCCTAAAGTCATTTGCAAAAGATAAAATCTCGGGCCTCGATGGCTGGACTGTAGATTTCTTTTTACATTTCTTTGATTTAGTGGGTTTCGAACTGCTGGAACTGGTGAAAGATACAAGGACTAGTGGAAGAGTGATAGGCTATGTAAACTCGACATTCTTGACACTAATTCCCAAAGTAAACAATCATTCTACATTTGGCGATTATAGACCTATCGCTCTCTGTAACTTGTGTTATAAATTGATCTCAAAGGTTATGACAAATAGGATAAAGCCTATACTTTCACGAACTCTGTCGGGTGATCAATTGGGGTTCTTAAAGGGTAGACAGATATTGGACGCCATTGGTATGGCCCATGAATGCTTGCATAGTATAAAGATGAAGAATTCAAAGGCGATAATCTTGAAGCTGGATCTAAAGAAAGCTTTTGACTGTATTGAATGGGAATTTTTACGATTGATTATGATACAATCAGGCTTCAGTCAACAAAACACAAAGTGGTTATTGAGCTGCGTGACTAGTGCAAACTTTGATGTCCTTATAAACGGTGAAACTTCACCTTTTTTCCACAGGGGCAGAGGCCCAAGGCAGGATTGTCCGCTCTCTCCTTTACAGTTTATTCTAATCATGGAAGGTCTTAGCCTGCAGCTAAAAAAATGACAGGTCGAAGGGAAGCTGACATGGGTGAAGGTTTCCAAGATTGTAAAGATATTACATATTTTCTTTGTTGATGATGTTTTAATTATGAAAAATGACTCCTTACAGGAATGGAAGGAAATAAAAGACATTATGAACACCTTTTGTAGTGCTTCGGGTTTGAAGATAAACTGGACAAATTCGACCTTTCACTATGCTCGAATTTAAGAGCAATCCTTGGAAATTTTTAAAGAAGTAATATTTGAAGGGGTTGGAAAGAAGAAAGCAATCTACTCTGTTAAACTTCACACTTACAAAACAAGAAATCATTCCTATCCCCAATTATTTGAACAGGAAGCAACCACGATCATTTACCTTATTCCTCATGAAAGAGACCCTCCTCGTGACCATGTTTTTCTCTTGAAACCGAAATCGAGTGAGAAGGTGAAATGGTCGCGTAGGGAAAAACAAATAGCCCACTTTACAAATTCCTCTTCCAAGGGAAAAATGTCCCTACTAGTGCTCCACATTACCCAGAAAATCCTTATCGATCTCAGATGGCAACTTCTGGGTCTGATTTGAATCTGCTTAGCAAAAACCTAGCCATGAATCGCGACTCTGTTAGTGAGTGCGATTCTCCCCTTGTAACTAATTTCTTTTCTGTTACAAACCTCCCTTGAATTGACTCGCCGTCTGCTGATGACGGGCTGAACTTGTTGAGGAAAGAACTCGCAGACGAAACTCTTAACAAGTAAATGAAGAACTGAACCTGCATTCTTGAGGCAATAACAAGTAAATGTAGGACAGAAACACGAGCCCAAGAAGGGCGTTCTGGTTAGTCTGTATTTACTCGGAGATTTGAGAATCTGTTGATCGTAAGAAAAACTGATTTGGAAATCTATTGATTTATTAATGGTAGACATAACTCCAGTGCGAGCGCGTTGAACTGGATTCGACAAAAACATTAAGTAGACCTCTTGTTTTGCCTTCCAAGCTCAGCCTCATTTGATTTGCCACTGCCTTCACCTCAAGCCTAGGCCTCTACCTCGCGGCAATAATTCTTGTCCCAGTGCGCAACAAAACTCTGCTTCTTTGTCTTTACCAATTCAGAACCAGCCATGGCTTCCTCACGCTTCTGTCCCAAATCAACAAGCTGAAGCTCCGAGCTAAATGTGCGGCGAGTCTGTCCATTATTGATTAGCGTACCTCTAATAGTGGTATGTGGTATGGTCAATAAACGGCTTTTTGTATTAAGGAAATATGTTTATTTATGTAGTGAAACAAATTTGAAATTACCAATTATGCAATAAGGTAAAAGTGGGTGTGTTTTCAATAACTTTGTCGCATAAATAAATTATGTACTTCATCTTTAATATTATATAATTTGCAATTACGATTTTGTTTTGGGTTAAGGGCATTCAAGTTTGAAGGATGCCATCATCATCCACAGATGTGGAAAAATATCCCACTTTTGTTTCATAAATAATGAAAACTTGTACTGATTAAAAAAACCAGAATCAAATTAAGCCAGACAGACTTCCATTGTAAAGTCACTATGTGTGATAATTTCACTATAAAAGTTACTTTATACAAAATAAAATCTCTCCACCCCCGGCTGAAAAAAGCAAACACAATATTCTATACAGGGTTTGTAGCTTCGGTCTCCTATTCCCATTAACATATCAAACATAAATGATCCAAAAACACGAGGCCGAGAAAGAGCGCGCGCTCTGTAAGTGGATCAAGTACAGAAGCAATCCATCATCTTATTGACGGCCGAAGAAGAGGGTAACCATCTTCCGAAATGATGATAACCAGAAGCAATCCATCATCTTATTGACGGCCGAAGAAGACGGCAACCATCTTCCGGTATTCTCCTCTTCTGCCATTAAATCCAACTGATGACTTGTTGACTGCGATGTCAAGGCCGGCGAGTGCACAGTACTCGAAACTCCCTTCCGCTGCTCCTCCTTTTGTGCGGTGCGATCACGCAGCTTCTGTAACTCTTCACACCATATTATTG
>SNQJ01S0004972.1:52298-76236 GCA_010110895.2 Picea sitchensis
CTTAGCAAAAACCTAGCCATGAATCGCGACTCTGTTAGTGAGTGCGATTCTCCCCTTGTAACTAATTTCTTTTCTGTTACAAACCGCCCTTGAATTGACTCGCCGTCTGCTGATGACGGGCTGAACTTGTTGAGGAAAGAACTCGCAGACGAAACTCTTAACAAGTAAATGAAGAACTGAACCTGCATTCTTGAGGCAATAACAAGTAAATGTAGGACAGAAACACGCGCCCAAGAGGGGATCGTAAGCAAAACTGATTTGGAAATCTATTGATTCGTTAATGGTAGACATAACTCCAGTGCGAGCGCGTTGAACTGGATTTGACAAAAACATTAAGCAGACCTCTTGTTTTGCCTTCCAAGCAAAGCCTCATTTGATTTGCCACTGCCTTCACCTCAAGGCTAGGCCTCTACCTCGCGGCAATAATTCTTGTCCCAGTGCGCAACAAAACTCTGCTTCTTTGTCTTTACCAAATTTGAAATTACCAATTATGCAATAAGGTAAAAGTGGGTGTGTTTTCAATAACTTTGTCGCAAACATAAATTATGTACTTCATCTTTAATATTATATAATTTGCAATTACGATTTTGTTATGTACTTCATCTTTAATATTATATAATTTGCAATTACGATTTTGTTTTTGGTTAAGGGCATTCAAGTTTGAAGGATGCCATCATCATCCACAGATGTGGAAAAATATCCCACTTTTGTTTCATAAATAATGAAAACTTGTACTGATTAAAAAAACCAGAATCAAATTACTATAAAAGTTACTTTATACAAAATAAAATCTCTCCACCCCCGGCTGAAAAAAGCAAACACAATATTCTATACAGGGTTTGTAGAATATTCTATACAGGGTTTGTAGCTTCGGTCTCCTATTCCCATTAACATATCAAACATAAATGCTGCACGTAAATGATCCAAAAACATGAGGCCGAGAAAGAGCGCGCGCTCTGTAAGTGGATCAAGTACAGAAGCAATCCATCATCTTATTGACGGCCGAAGAAATGGGTAACCATCTTCCGAAATGATGATAACCAGAAGCAATCCATCATCTTATTGACGGCCGAAGAGGACGGCAACCATCTTCCGGTATTCTCCTTTTCTGCCATTAAATCCAACTGATGACTTGTTGACTGCGATGTCAAGGCCGGCGAGTGCACAGTACTCGAAACTCCCTTCCGCTGCTCCTCCTTTTGTGCGGTGCGATCACGCAGCTTCTGTAACTCTTCACACCATATTATTGCCACAAGAGACATTCTGTTTTTTTTTCTCTCTACTCAAAACTTTAATATCCCCACCCACAATGCTGCCGAATTCCTGCTATATTGCTACTGAAACGCTGTTAGTAGATACCAAGCTCCTCGAATTAATGGACCCTCTGACGAGTTTACCCCGTAATTTATACGCGGCTCCACAGATAGATGGCGGCTTTTCTTCTGTGTGCGGCGAACGGGAAACATGTCTGCTGATTTTCACTTTACAGGAGGGGAAGTCGGTTTATGGCATTCGGTGGGCTGAACGTGACGAGACAGGCAACGTGGAATACATCCTCAAACTTTAGTTATTAAAGTGAAATGGTGATGCACTGGAAAGGAAATGCGCACATTATTTATTAAACTAAATTGGGTTCGCTTGTTCTTATCATGAAATTGAATAAAGTAATGCTGCTACTCAATTAGATTTTATGTACAAATTTAGACGGTGAGGTACTTCAGTCCACAGCGCTTGAATAAAGTAATTGCAACCCAATTAGATTTTTTCTACAAATTTAGACGGTGAGGTAGTTCACTTCAGAGGAAGTGGTTAAATATTTCAAATTCTCAAATTTAGTCTTGTGAAGACTTTTTAATTTCCCGTGGACATTGTCGAGTTAAAATTCTTATACCTAGAAGTATGGTTTATATTTCAAATTTCATTTTAATTCCAATTCAAATTTTCAAACATAACTTTTGTGACGACATTTTGTTTTACTAGATATACGGAATCCGTGGATTTAACCAAAAAACAATGTAGAGTTACAATATATATATATATATATATATAAAGTTATTGTAAATTATTATTATTTATTTTAAATTTTAAAAATATTTCTTTTATTAAATTTAAAAATGTTTTTTATTTTGTTATATTAGTTTTTAAAATTTTGATTAAATAGTAAACTTTTTCTTTTTCCTTTCATCTTTTTTTAAATCCATTTCTAAATAAGTTTCTTTGTAGTTAATTTTTCTCTTTCCAAAATTGTTTTTCTCGTTTTAATTTTTATTATAAATCAAAAATCAAGAAAATATGGACAATTGAGATGGACAAATAGCTGAGAAGGAAGTTGAAGTAGTGCCCGTTAATAATTCAAACATGGCAATTATATGGTGTTACAATAATTTCTTAATATGATTAGGTAAATGTTAAAAAGTAAACAGGTTAACGGATTCATTCAAAAATACAAGGAAGTTATGAAGAGTAAATCACATTCATTGATTTGGGAGGACGACTAAGAATATGCCAACATCTTCAATTGTTAGCGATCAAATTAGAATTTTAGATTAAAAGGTCATTAATCGTGCCCATTGCCCATTGCCAATAGGTATATGTCTTTCAACATAATTAAATCAAACTTATTATTTTTTAATGTTTTGTTTATGAAATCCTCCTAAATAAATTTAAATAATATTAACTTTAAGTTAATTTAATTTTTCTTTTATAATTTTTTTTTATATTCAAATATCTAATACTTAATAATATTAAAATATTATTAAAATTTCTTTAATTTAATAACAAATAAAATAAATTGTATGTTCAAATATTTTATACTTGAAATATTATTTAAATTTCTTTAATTTATTAACAAAAGGCATAGGCTAAACTTAATCTAAATTTATGATTATTATATTATCCCATATCTAGATAATCATATTTATTTTAATGATTTTGATGTCTAGATAATCATATTTATTTTAATGATTTTTTCAAAGTGTTTTTTATTCTAAAGAAAAAATCACTATTAATCAAAGATTGAATAGAAAGTGCATTTTTATGTGCATATTGCATTAAAACGTTTTAAAGTTTTAATATTATATATTAATGCAAAACTCATTTTTATCCTATTGAAAAATAATCCTTGACCCTCTCTTTTTTTCCTTTTGTTCCTTTTAATGGCATGTTATCCTAGAAAAGATTCCATAATAATCCAAAAATTGGATGTCCAAGATTCAAATGGCGTGCCAACTTTATATAAAAATGAGAGTTGTAAAATTCATGAATTCCCTTGATTTCCTTTACAATACTTCATTTAAAGTGACTACCCTCAACATATTCTTGTCTTGTTCTCTATGCAAAATAAAGAGCATTTTTTCCTCAACCGACATCAATTTTCCTCTAAAGCAATGTTCTATTGATTTTTTGGGTTATGTTCTTCCCCATCATCTCATAGTTATTGCTTAAATCATTTCCATTTTTTGGTTTTGGTTTATGTCCTTTCTTCCTTTTAGGATAAGCTCATGCTTTAGGGCATGTATCCTATAAATGTCATTCTTGTTAATATATTTGGCACTAGAATGTGGTATTTTCATAATCCAATTCATCAAGACAAAACTGCTAATCCAAATGCACATACCTAAAGACAAAATGCCATTCTTGTTAACATATTTGACACTAGAATGTGGTATTTTCATAATCCAATTCACCAAGACAAAACTGCTAACCCAAATGCACGTACCTAAAGACAAAACCTACTTTTACACCATATTCCATCATTATAACTTAAAGAAACCACTTTCCTAAAGTTATTTTCACCTTATAAAGTAATTTTTTATTTTTATTTTTATGAATTTTCCCTCTTGGAATTATTTTAAAAAGAAAAATAAAAGAAATAATATTCAAACTTTTGCTTATAAAACCAAGAGATTCCCTCCCCCCATTTCTCATATTCAATCTTTGTGGATGCATGCTCTTGGATTTGCACTAGAGCTCAAGAGCCCTAGTTTCTTGAGAGCACTTCCCTCAACAACCATTACACATAACCACAAAGGAGATAAAGTAGCCATACACTTGGGGAATAACAAGAACCCTCCCAAAGAGGAGGCCAAGGAGATCAATATCTTCTAGAAGCTTCTTCAGAGGTGCTTTGTACAACCATTTCATTTGGTAATAGATCATATGTTCCTCTTTCATGAATTTGTTGTTCTTGTTTATTTCTTTTTATTGCATTTTATTTCTGTTTACATGAATATCATGACTTTGAAGATGAATATGTGCATTCAAAACTAGGGTTTCTAATTTTTTTTTTAATTGTATGTAATATTGAAGCACCACAATATTTGTAGATTTGCTAACCCTCTTTACATACTTACACGAACAAAATGGTAACTTCACTAGCGATTTGATCCAATCTCGTGATCCCTGGATGTGGGTGTGGATAAATATATTTTCCCTTCTTTTCACTTGAATTTATTAGTTTTTTGGGGCTTTGTAGGCTGTTTTTTCTTTATGGTTCGTGTTTTCAAGAAACAAGTGTTGGAAGCCCTTAAATATTCCATCTCTTCCATCCTATGGTTAAACATCTTAACCTATGCCTTCAAGCTCTCATTCTCTTCTCGAAGCTTGGCATTGTTGGCCCTTAAGTCTTCCAACTTATCTTTGTTTTCTTTGCCCATTTTGTGGTATGTACTATTATGTTAAAAGTTTTGGAATTTGTGTCTCTGTCAAGATTGTAGCTACTCCGATACCATCTGATCCATAATCAAGGGGCTCATATCCCACTCGCTTCAAAAACACAGATAACTATGTGGAATTATCTTATTTTCTCTACCTCAGTTCTATCTTTGAGTTGTGTATATGGTTCTCGGTCTCCTGGAGGCTACCAAGCCTCAATCCTCTTCCCTTCACAATGAATTTTATCTTTCTCCTAACAAGAAATTCCTCGCTCAATGTAGCCTACACTTATATAATAGCTGACAATAGAAGGCTGATAATTACAATATCTTCCACAAAACAATTGAGCAACTCAATCACATACTTGCTCCATATGTCATTAGTCTTTATGCTGAGGGTTGCACTCAGTTGTCATTAACGTGGAAAATTCACATTGTGTTTTGTCTCCAATTGGCCAATAGTAAGACACGGGGTGGCATGAAGATGATTCTCACTATGTAATGCCTTCAATTTGTTGGTCTCTTCACCAGTCGTACATTCACCTCTCCACATTCCCTAACGATCTAGCATTATTATGTGACTAGCATAGGGTTCCATGTCCAAAATAGTCGTGGGAGATGTGGACAAGAGAGAGTATGCTCCATCTATCAAAGTGAACGCTCAACTCAATGCCTTGACCATGAGTCAATGAGAGAATTGAGCATAAGTAATAAAAGACCAAATGGAAAGATATTGAAATTCTCTCACAACAAGTGGGATTCCTTGGGGCACTCTAGAACATTTAGATGTTACACTGTGCAATTAATCTTCTCAAAAATTAGGGTTAGGGTTTCTGTATGGTTTCCAGCAAATGAAAAGTATGTCTCTTGCATTCTAGGGTTTTGGTGGAGATTGATGAAATCACAAAACCAAGTCGTGGACATGATAAGCCACTTGCAAAATAAGTATGGGTTTCCCATTCACTAAGGTATGGGTTGTGTGCACTTTATATAGAATTTAAACATTAGGCACACCTAGCTAGTCATGTACATGATCCAAATTATGCTGAGAATGAAATTAGATACAAAGGAAAATATAGTAGAAACACAGAAATACAGTGAAAACCAACTTCTATTAATGAATAAAATATGAGAACATTGTAGAACAAAAGCTGGCTAGAGTGATTAATGAATAAAATATTAGAACATTATAGAACAAAAGTTGGCTAGAGTGGGGTAGCTTATCTCTAAATAGAAAGAGATGTTGGTTATGATTCATTCACAACACGCTTTACATGACACTCCATTGCATGCTTAAAGGACCTCCTTCACCTCAATTATATATGAGAGAGTGAGATGAGAATAATTCCCATGATGTGTGTGGGATAAATTGGTCTAAGTTTACAAAATTCCACATGAATGTAAAACACTAGGAATTCCTAGGAAATCACCCATCCTAGTACTACTCTAGCCCAAGCGCACTTAACTGCAGAGTTCTATGGGATCCAGTGCATTAATACTATAGGCATTACATTACATTATGAATGGAAATGGCATTACATTACATTCATGATCAAAAGGGTGAATATCATGGTTTATCAAAACTAGAGGCTCATAAACGTTGATTCAGTGGAGAAGGTGGATGGCCACGAAGATCCACTTGGATCAATCCTCCCCCCTTAGGAATAAATCATCCCCATTGCATCAAGTTACCTCGGGATATGGGGAAAATTTTGATGAATATGAACTTTGGTGAGCTACTTACCTTGCTGAATTAGTTGTCATGCTTGTACTTGTCCTGTGGAAGGATGTCATGAACATGTTGCTAGAGGTGTTGGATCCATTCAACAAATATGGTTTCATGATCTTCCTTGGTCTGAGTGTGGGAGGACTCTGTCGGTGAAGATGAAACAAGAAGAGATATATCAATGGGGGCTAATGGTTGGAATCCCAAGCACACCTGAAAAGAGTCGTGACCAATAGAGATATGTTGAACATGTGGAAGACTCTCATTCTTTGGAAAGGAGCATCTATATATTGGACCATTGGGTAAGGGAGCACCAGGAACCAAGTCAATGGAATGAGGAACGTGGTAGTACAGAGGCACCCTCGTAGGTGAAGCAAGCATATTTTCACGCTCTTCTATAATCTTGTCGATTTTATTTTGTTGGATAGAAAGATATTGGGTCAAGGCTATAGTGGTCACAGTGACCTTTTTTCACCTTCTAACTGGATCGTGAAGAGGGAAAAATTTGTGGTCTGAGAGATTACTTTGTGGCATTGTTTTTCCGAGATTAATGAAGTGACATTAGTTGGAGCTACCTCTGGTACCCTGTAGAGCTAACCTCCCAGAGTAATAATGACACTGCAAGGCTTAGACACATAGATAGCATGATGTTTCCACATATATGGTTGTCCTAAAAGAACATCATAGAATTCAAGTTGGTCAACATCACACAATACCTCATCCTTGAAGGGATTGATGCCATAGTGTTAGAAAATTAAACACTTCCATGCTAAACCTAGCAAAAGAGAGGAAGAAAGATTTAATCAAGAAAGTAAATGACAGAGAAAACATGCAGTACACAAATATTTTACCTTGGAAACCCAGACGAGAAAACCAACATTATTTGAGCATCTCGTTCTCTTATTATCTTATTCATTTAGAATAAAAGGTTACATGCCTAACCTTGGTCTACACCTAAGACACAATTGACATCATACATTTTTGCTTTACACAAGGACAACCTTGAAGCCAATTTGACTTGCATCTACATGACCAATAACCTTCTACTAAGAAATTATCATCAAGATCATTGCAACATATAATGGTTTAATTATTATAATATGATTACAACATGCCTTATTTATAGGCTTTACAGTAGAAAAAAAACCTAAAGAAAGGCACCCAAAAATGGTTGCAGATCCACGCGAATCATTGGCTACAAATCCCATGAATCTCAGGATTTTGTTACAGTCAACTTCAAGTCAGTTTACTAATCAACCTCCATTCGGTTTTCAGTCGGTTGCCACATGAATACATGTAGACCTCTTATTGGTCAACCTCTTTGAATTTATGTCTATCACTTCGACTTCGACTTGGCCCAATCGAAACACTTCAACCTTGAATTTCTCTACCAGTCGATCCACCTCGACTAGACTTTCACTTCAAAGAATATAACAACCCAAAATTCTCCCACTTGTTGTCTTCTTTGTTGAAACTGGGAGATTCCTAAACTTCCATTCACATACCTAGGGAAGCAATGCCCATTTCCTCTCTACACCAAGATAACTTCACAACACTCATAGAATTGGTCAAGGAGTCCGCTATGTTTTTCAATGTGTCTACTTTCTCCAGCAACACCTTGTTTCTTTCCACCATGTTTCTTACAAAATGGTATTGTACATCAACATGCTTAGTCTTGGATTGATAAGCTGGGTCTTTGCAAGAAATATTTCACTTTGACTGTCACAACTTATCTTCATAACTCTCTACTCAAACTTGATTCCTGAACAAAACCATTTTCTCCATACTGCTTCTTTGCTTCGATGAGTGAATGCCATGTATTCAACTTTAGTTTTTGACAAAGCTACAACTACATGTCACTTACTCATTCGGCTGAATGTTCCACCGAACATCTTGAACACATATCCATTGGTCGACCTTCCTCGATCCATATCTCCAACCCATTCGACATCTACGTATCCATGTACATATATTTCATTGTCACCTCTAGGTATTCCTTGGTAGCATATAACATAGTATTTTGTGCCACACAAATACCTGAATACTCTTTTGATAGTTGTCTAGTGCTCCTTTTCAGGTGTTGACAAGTATCTACTTAACACTCCCACTGCATGGGTAATGTTTGATCGAGTGCATACCATTTCATACATTAGACTACCAACAACACTTGCATAGGGAACACGTGCCTTGTACTCTATTTATTCATGTGTCATTGGACACTGTTTAGCGGTTAGACTTGCTCCTACAATAATTGAAAACTTCATAGGTTTGCAATCCTACACGTTGAAATGTTTCAAAATTGTTTCAATATACTTCTTTTGGTTCAACCAGAGCTTTATAGCTGCCCGATCTCTCTTTTTTTTTTGTTTGTTAGTTTGTCCGTGACCTGTGGGACTAACCTGTGGCTAAGAAACCGCGACTCAAGGGCATCTAAGCCATCAAAATCACCCGGGGATCACACCCGGCCTGAGCCACACCAACCCTTAAACATGGCTGGATTTTTTGTCCCCGCAGGTTTTGAACCGGTGACTTTAACATCAGGGAGTGGCTTAACAACACACTCCATCACCCACTATCCTACACCTTGGGGACGCTGCTCAATCTCTCTTAATATCCATTCCCAAAATGAATTTCGCTACACCGATATCCTTCATGACAAACTTGGAGGATAGTTGCTTCTTTCCCTCCTTTATTGCATCCATGTTGTTTCTTATCAACAACATTTCGTCGACATACAATGCTATATATATGAAATGCCCACCTTATTTATTGGAATATTTGCAATGATCAACTTTGCTTATCACAAATCCCAAACTAAGGATGTACATGCCGAAATTTTGATACCACATCCTTGGTGATTGCTTTAGATCATAGAGGGATTTTTTCAATTTGCACACCAAATATTTCTTTCCCTTTACTACAAATCCTTCAGGTTGTTTCATGTAGATTTATTCTTCCAGGTTCCCATGTAGGAACGTTATCTTCACATCCATATTTTCTATTTTCAGGTCAAATGAAACAACGAGAGACATTAATACTCTAATGGAAGTTAATTTTGCAACAGTGGAAAAAATCTTACCGAAGTCGACTCCTTCGACTTGGGAATATCCTTTCGCTACTACTCGGTCTTTGAATTTATTGACTTGGCCTGTTGTGTTCATATTTTTCTTGAATACCCACTTGCAACTGACATGATTTCTTCCATTAGGTAATTTGACTAAATCCCATGTCTCATTCTTGTGCAATGATTCCATCTCTTCAATCATGGCGTCCTTCTAGAGTTTACCCTCTACCAAGTTGAATGCCTCCCTGATCAATTTGGGCTCCTCGATAGTGTTAGTTAACACAAATGTGGAATGGAATTCGAGTGGACTATACCCTTTGAATAATTTTCTTACTCGTTCTAACCTCCTTACAATTGGGGTTGGTTGTTCCACCTCTTCATATGATTCAATCGACTCATCTCAATCATATTCTTCTTCATTCCTTAGTCCAAACCTCACATTCTCTGGGTTATTATTTGTTTGAACCATCACTTCAAACTCAAACTTCCTTCTGACTTCCGTGAAGACCACATCTCGACTATACACTATTTTTCTTGATGCAGGATCCCAAATCTTATATCCTTTCATTACTTCTTTGTATCCAATGAAAATACATTTGACTTCCTTCTTGTCCATCTTTCTCCTCTTTTCCTTGGGAATATGCACAAATGCATCATAGCCAAATACTTTGAGATGTGAGACTGAAGGCTTATTTCCATACCATACCTCATATGGAGTCGTGTCAACTAGCACCGACGAAGGAGACATATTCACCAGACATTTTTCAGTGTCGACTGTCTCTGCCCATAATTCTTATGCGAACCCAACACCTTTGAGCATGCTCCTTTCCTTGTCCATCAATGTTCTATTCATTCTCTCAAAAACTCCATTTTGTTGTGGGGTATATGGTGTGTTATTTTAGCGTGCTATGCCACACTGCTTGCAAAACTGTTTAAAATAATTTCCATAGAATTCACCACCATTGTTAGTTCTCGACATATTGATCTTCTTATCTATCTGGTTTTCCACAAGAGCCTTAAACTCTTTGAATTTCTAAAAAACCTATGATTTCTTCCTAAGGAAATATATCCATGTCTTCCTGGAAAAATCATCTATGAAGGAGACATAATATAGGGATCCACCAACTGAAGACACTGAAATAGGACCAAACACATCACTATGAACCAATTCTAGAATCCCCTTTGCCCTTGTCGCTCCAGATGGGAACCTCACCCGACTTTTTTTTCCATATATACAATGTTCACAAAAATCGACTTCTAAATTACATTCATGAAAATATTCGACCATACCTTTGTTATGCATAACTCGGAGTACTTTTTCTCCAGTGTGTCCCATCCTCTCATGCCATAGCATGGTTAGGTCGACTTGATGAAGAATTTTTGATTTGGTTTGAATCGACTCAGCCCGAGTTGATTGGAGTCGACTTCAACAACAACGATGTTATTGCATCCAGTCGAGTCAACATTCCGTAATAACTTGTATAGAATTTGAATCTGAAATCCTTTCATTAAAACCATCACACCTCTGAATATATTGCATGTATCCTTCTAAAATAGTGTATGCACTCCTGCATCACTCATCTTACTGACAAATATCAGGGTTCTTTCCAAACCTAGAATGTGTAGCACACCTGGAAGGGTTCTACTTCTCCCTTCCTGCAACATCAGTCTAACTCTTCCCCGTATGACAATTTTGGTTGTCGAGTCGTCCCCCAAGAATACATCTCCTCCTTCATATCGCTCATATTCCCACAATCATTCTCTATGTGGTGTCATATGATATGATGCTCCAAAGTCTATCAACCAAACATCTTGATTTGACTATGTATTGGTCGACACCAAATACACATCACCTCCCTTATCTGGAGTCGTCTTTCTCTTAGTCGATTGCTTCTCATTGGATCTTGTACTAAATTTTTTTTCCTTTGTCTTGCGGTCCTTTTTGTAATTCCCAACTTTACCACATTTCCAACATCTTCTCGTCGACTGAACTGGAGATTTAAACTTACCCTTTGTTGGCACAGGGGCAGAGCCAGGGTTCAACTCTAACAACACACCAATAAGCCCTAACTACTGGCCCTTTCGACAACACCTGTGAAGCATATGCTATCTCACCTGAAGTAGCAATAGGGGGTTGCAGGACACATGTGTCTACAACCAGAGGAAATGTAAAGTGGATTTAGGGAAACAACACACAACAATCTAGTTATTCTTTATCTCGCTTAAGCCTACTTCGCAAGTTATATATCATATCTAACACAACAATGCAATAACAGTATAACAGATGGAAAATTACACAACATCAATCACACATAACAAAAAGATATACATGGTTCACCCTCTCCCTAGGGCTACGTCCACATAACTATGTTTCTTGATATATTATGTGAAAACATATAGTTCTATATGTGCACATAGCTTGCATATCTCTCTCTTTCTCATTCTCTCCCATCCCTGTGCACCCAGCAACAAGGTTGATCCTCGCACCCAGATGAAGATCTTACAATACAGACTCAATATCATCCTCAACAACAACACTCAACAGTGAACAACCATAATCATAGTGTCAATGAACCAACTATTGAGAAACCCTCTCGACTCTCCTAGACATTTATTTATACATTACATGGCGAACGTCTAGGTGTTGAAAACCTAGATCCCAAAACCCTAGGTCAACTTGACCCGTGATTTAATGGCTTCACCAGCCAGTTTTTCCTTATTTTCCGCGAGGTGCTCCAAATCACTCGTTGTCATTTTCTTCCGCTTGTTGAGTTGTCCACGATCCATATTTCCTCGCTGATTTGTCTTCCTTGGTCTTCTCTTCTAATGGCTAGTTTTTCCTTTTTTCGCTCCTTCTTTTCTGCTTCTTTGACCACTTTGGCCCATTCTTGGTCAATGTGCCTTCCGCGCAGTTCGTACTTTGTCTTTCTTCCTTAATCTTCGCTTTCATCCATAACCAAGGGCCAACAGGACCCCAACACTCAAATGTGACTGGTCCTGAGTCTTTGCAAGACTGAACCTTCTATATCACTTCGATTGCAGACTTCGCGGAGCAGCCTGTGCTTTCTGCTCTGTCCCTCCCTTCCTTGTGCAGATTGTCTTTTCTGTGTCTAGTACCTAGTTTCAACTGCACCTGGTACCTACAACTTCTTCCTTATACTTTTACTAAGAGCTGCGAGGCAGCTGGTTTTCATAATACAATTTCAACCGGCTCCCATTTACCAAACCTTCTTTCCGTTCTTCATTAAGGGTCTTCAATTGCGCAGCTCCTCCTTCTATAACATAGGATACTTCAAATGGTCCTATCCAATGTGTCCTGAACTTCCCTGGTTGCTTCATGAACTTGTTGTCATATAACAATACCAAATATCCCTACTTAAATTCTTTTCTCTTGATGTGTCTGTCATGACAAGCCTTTTCTCTTTATTTTTGTACATGTTGATGAAATCCTGCAATAAACCTATCTTCTTCTAGTTCCATCAACTGCACAAGCCTATCTTGAACAGTGCATGTGTCATCCATACCTGTAAATGTTGCGATTCTTAAACTAGGAACCAAGTATTCCTTAGGTACCACTGCTTCCAAGCCATATACTAACTTAAATGGGATCTGCATTGTTAACTTCTTGCAGGTAGTTCTGTAGGCCCATAACACTGTTGAAATTCTTAAATCCCAATCATCTCTATTCACACTGCAGATCTTCGTCAGCTCGGTCTCCAAGATATTATTGAAAGCTTCGACTGTATCGTTCGTCTGTGGGTGGTATGTAGTTCTCTTCTGATGATGAACTTCAAATTCCTGAGTCAAGGCTTCAATAATTTTATTAATAAAATAAGTACCTTGATCGCTCATAAGGATCTTTCAGCATCCAAACCTAGTTATGATATCCTCAAAGATGAACTGCGCAATTGTAGTTTCACTACAGTCCTTAACTTCTCTTGCTTCTACCCATCTGGTCAAATATTATGTCGCAGTGATAATATATCTAGCTCCTGTGTGCCTTCCTGGTGGGTTAATAGGTCCCACAAAGTCAATGGCCCATTTCTCGAATACTTGTAATGTTAATTGCGGTGCCAAAGGCATATCATCTCTTCTAGAAGGCTTTCCTACTCTTTGACATACATCGCAGGCTCTGTAGTATTCCTTGGCATCCTTATGTAAAGAATGCCACCAGAGGCCAACTCTGAGAACCTTTTGCATTGTTGCTTTCCCTGCATAGTGTCCTCTCGCGATGCCCTCATGTGCTTCTGCCAGAATCAATGGTTTTTCTACCTCCATAACACATCTCCTCAAGATCTCATCAGGTCCCATCTTATACAACTGTCCAACTATAAGTTGAAAGTCTGATGAGTGGGCTACCAACTATTTCTTCTGAATAATTGTGTATTCGCGAGGTGCCATTCCTGTGGACAAGAAATGAACTATCTTGGCGAAGTGATCATCGACTTTCTTGATGGCCAACAACTGTGCATCTAGAAGTGTATCCTCCAAACTAGTAGGTTCCTCTCCATGTTCCAACCTAGATAAATGATTAGGTCCTTTATTCATTCTCCCTGGCTTAACCACAATCTCAAAGTCATATTCCTGGAATAGCAGTAGCCATCTGCATTTTATCCCCCCCCAACACTGGCTTATTGACTAAGTATTTCAATGCAGAGTGATCAGTGAACATCTTAAAATGTCCTCCCAACAAATAATGTCTAAATTTTTGTAGCGCATAGACCATTGCCAAGCCTTCTCTTTCAGTTGTAGTGTAGTTCCTCTCAGCTGTAGAAATATTCCTACTAGCAAAGGCTATAGGGTGGTCAATTTCTATTGAACCCGGCTATGCTAAAACTTCTCCTAATGCAATGGATGAATCATCGACATGAACATTGAACTCCTTACTCCAATCTGGAAAAACCAAGATTGGCGCAGTGACCATTTTCTGCTTTAATGTTTCGAAGCTCTGTTGGCATTCTTCTGTCCATTGGAACTTGCTATCTTTCTTTAATAGCTTCTCCATAGGTGTTGTTATATGTGCATAACCCTTAATGAAATTTTTGTAGTATCCAGTGTGCCCCAATGCAATGTGTAGCTGTTTGACCGAAGTAGGGGGAGGTAGATCAACAATGATGGAAATCTTGGAAGGATCTACTAATAGTCCCTGCTTACACACAATATGCCTTAGAAGCACTCCAAAGGGTGAAAAGAAAATACATTTTTTTAAATTCAGGGCAATCTGACATTGCCTACATTTATCTAGCATCAATCGTAAACATTCAATATGGTCTTCAGTAAGCTAAAGACAGTCCAATCATCAAAATAGGCTTCCAAGAACTTATGTAGAAAGTCCTTAAATGCGTTGACTACCACCCTGGAAAATATGGTTGGTGCATTCTTTAGGCCAAAAGGCATCACAGTATACTGAAACAACCTCCATTCCGTTGCAAATGTGGTCTTGTGTCAGTCTTCCTTAGAAATTCTTATCTGATGATAACCTGAAAATCTGTCTGTGAATGAGTAGACCTCCTATCCTCCTACATTATCTAGAACTTCATCAGTAAAGGGTGTAGGGAAGGGGTCATGTAGGAATGCATCATTCAGTTTCCTTAGATCTACACAAAACATGATTTCTCATGTCTTCTTATCTTGGACCACCATAGGGTTAATCCATTCGGATTCTTCAACAAGTTCTATGTTTCTTTCTTCCAACATTATGTCTAATTCAATCCGAACTTTCTGCTTATACTTGGGATCCAGTATGTAGGGTCTCTGCTTGAATGGCCTTGCATCTGGTTTCAAGGGGATCTTCATTTCTCCCATGGGCCCTTTAATGCCCTTCATGTCGGTGAACTTGGTTGGGAACAAGTATCGATATTCATGCAGTAATTCGATAATCTTATCAATAGTGGCATCATCCTAATAATCTCCAACATTCTCCCACTTAGGTGCTTTCTCTGCTCCAATATTAACTTTCTTGATTTTGATTGGTTGTCCAATGAAAGATAGTTAAATCCATGGCCCTTCTATGTCTCTCTCTCCCTCAGTTTCTGCGATGTTCACATTCCTAGGATCATCATCTTCATTAGCATTGATATTGTAGCAACCTTGTAATTTCTGAAGAGGTGTAGTCCATTCGTCTTCTTCTTGCTTAAAGGGAGGTTAGGGGCCTCCTCAAAGACTTTTTGTCTTACAACTTGTAAAGCCTGATCTACTGTGGGATTCTGGCTTTCAAATAAAAATGTAGCTATAAAGTTCTGAGTCATACCATACCAATCTGAAGTGGTGAGGTGAAGTTTCACTTGAAGATACCAGTTGATGGGCATAGTGTCCAAAGCGTTAATGAATTTATGCACCCACTTCTCTTTAGGAATGTTTCTCCAGGCCTCCTCACAACTTCACATATGGTCCTTAGGACAACTCTGGCCTGTGTAGTGAACTTCACATCCTTCAACTTGTTCTGAAAAGCGCACTTTCAATAAGGTGTGACACTATGTCCACTCCACGATGTTCTTCTTATGTTCTCCCCACCATCGAGTTGATGTGGCTTTCAATGCCTCATCCAGTGCCAACATTCTCTCTTGTACTGGTACAATTTTCTCAAATTCGTCTAGAAATGTCTCTAAGTGATTTAAACCATCAAATGTTGGAAGATTACTTTCTTTTGTGCAGATCCAACGAACTGCTCTGGTGAGCCTAACACATCATCTTGTGGATACTTCATACATCCTATTCTCCCAATTTTCTAATGCCTCTTCTGAATCTGATGAGCATGCGCTCTCACTTCACTAGCTGAGATTTCCATTTGCTATAGGCTTAATGTAATCATGTTGTCTTGTTGTCAGCTTGTAAATGTTCTCCAACTCATATGCGCATTCTTCTTCCCTGATAGGTTATGTGTATCTACGACCTTCATCTGGGTCCAGAGGTGTGATGAATTTAAGTCCATTACCCTCAAAGTTCATTCTTCTCTTCTTTAGGTCAACAACAGTCAAATTTTTGAAAGCCCAATAAATTCCTAACAGCGCAGGATAAGGACAACTATAATCAACAATCTCAATTACTTTGAAGTTTGCAAATTTCCTTATCCCATCAATGTCTATAGGGACATGCTCTAGTCTTCCAAAGGGGATCACTGCTTGCTAATTGGCCATCCTGAGCCTGAAAGGAGAGTAAATCAGTCTAAGTTTTCCCATCAGTGCCCAAGTCTGCTTCGTCATCACATTGACTTCTAATCCCAAGTCGAGGACCACATAGTCCACACCATAGTCTCCAATTTGAGCACTAATGTGTAATTCCTTATTTGTCCTTCTCTTTCTAGATACCTGATGTATTTCTTTATTCAGCAGAGGATCGACCCTTCCTATCTCATACTGTATCATCAAGTATTGGAGCTCTTGTATGTCTCTTTTATCCTTAATCAAATTAATGCAAGTACATAAGAATTCCATAAGCTTGCTTACCTTTTTTCCTTGCCTAGCAAATTGATCAAATGCTAGTGGCATTCCACATTCCCTTACGTCTGGTTGTGCCTTAGATGAAGAAGCTTGTCCTTCTCCAAATTATTTCCTTGCTTCCTCAAAATTATGCCTCTCTCTCCTTGGATCAAACAACTGTGCCTTCTCTGCAACTTTTCTGATTCCTGATCTTTCTGCAGTCTTTCCTGGAGTTACTGTGTCTTCTCCTGTAACAACGCCTCCTCTAGTAATAACAACAACTCTAGGGTTTTCACCACGAGGTTCTGCTGATATTAATTGTACTTGTTGGTTTTCCCCTCGTCTCTCCTGGAGTTTGGCCAACAATATTGGACAATCTTCGATGACATGATCAAACAAGTTACAATAGTTGCAAGTAGTACATGGGTTTTGACAATCCCTTTCCAAGTGTGATGGTTATGCACAATTATAAAAAATGATATATCCTCTACCTCGACCCATACCTCCTCCTCGTCCTCTTCCTCTGAATCCACCACGAGGGTTGAAGTTTCCTCTTCCTGGGGAGTTGAATTGCGCAATGTTTCCTTCTTACTATGTTTCTCCTTGATTCTTATATGTATCCCTTGATCTTTCATCCAGGAGATCATAAGCCCTACAATCCTTCTCGTCATGTCCCACAGACTTACAGAAAGTGTAGTAAAGATTGGTAGGTGTCTGGATATATTTTTTCATATAATAACATTCACCAGGGTGATGTCTTGTTCTACATACCTCACACCAGGGTACAGTAGCCTTCTTCAAAGGACTAGGTGCTCCAGTCGCCAAGTATTCATGAAATAGGGGATAGTTCTTTTTGTCATGGCCCTCTAATTTGCATCTGATACACCATATATATTCTCTTTTCTCTTTTCCTTTATCTTTCTTCATATCTTCGACCTGTAAGGATAAGCTGGTTAACTGATTTAAAATCTGACTCATACTTGGGTTGGCTTCTCCTACAGGGGTTGCTTCTAGTTTCATGGCAATATCCAATGCTTCACCCTGTGAAGCGACCTTATGTTGCATCAGAGGAACTCTGATGTGTGGTAAGAGGGCAACAATGAACAATTCTTTATTTTTTTCGTTTGGAATCTGAAAAATCAACTGACCTATCAGAGTCTTAAACCTATGATCAAACTCCCAAACAGGTTCAGTGACCTTTTGTTTGATCTCTTTCAACTCTGTAATGCATTGTGACTTCGACTTAGGTTTCTTGAATTCTGCACTCAACACAGTCTTGATAGTATTCAACAGTTTAGGTTGTCAAGGCCTTGAAACAAACTTCATATACTAGTTCAGAGTGTGATCCCTCAAGGTAGTACTGAACTGGGTTCTCTTAAAACTTTGTCGGTGACTTACTTGATACTCCATACAACTTCACATAAGAACTAGTGTTGATCAGGATCTTCAGATCCATCCACTCTAAAGATAGGTAACCTCATTTCATCTGTCATAGATATTCCTAGGTTTCTTGAGTGAGTATGTACTGAACTGCTGGTAACAGTGCTCTGATAAATCTGGCTACTCTGGTTACTTAGTGATGCTAAAATAATAGGAGGAGTAATAATAGTTACTTCAACGGTAGTCCCAGTCCCTGAAGTTTTTGATTCTTCTCGGCGAGGTTCTTCAGTCTTCCCTTCCTCTAATTTAGAGGACTCTGAATGTTCCTCATTCAATAACTCTTCTTATTCTTCACTGTAGAACCCTTCATCCTATGCCAGTGGCTCGTGACTATGCTCAAACAGGTTCACCAGAGGAACCTCTCTAAAGGTTCTCCCACTGCGTGTATGCCCAACCTCTGTGTCGCTATCGCTGTCTAAGTTATTGAACATTAGCTTTTCAATCCAACTGATTATTGTATCTTCAAGATGTTCTTCTCATGCAATAACATCTTGATCTTCAAATTCAAAAAGTGTAAAAATTTTCCTCTAGGTCCCTTAAAGAAATATCTCTCTGCTTGGCTATATGACTCGACTCTGTCAATAGAAAACTCGGTAATGTACCCTCCAATGGTGCTATCAAACCAATGATCTGTTGCTCTAGACATAGCGTTATCAACTCTCTTGACCTTCTTGATCAACGTTGTTGTCCAAACCACAGGTGGTCTTTATCTTATCTCAAACTGGGTATCTGCTAATCTGGCTAATCACTCATATAACTCTTTATGAATTCCTCCAAAGAAAATCTTGTGTATGTCGGTGAAGATGTAACTTCCTAACTAGTCTTCTATACTAATACTAGGATTCTTGTTCTAGGCTTCAATGGAGTCCTTCTCTTGTTCTTCTATCCACTTCCAAATTTCTGTCTTCGATGGGAACCACCTTGACATTCCCTCAAAAAGATCACAGTCCCGACAACATAACCATTTGTTGGCATAGGGGTAGACCCAAGGTTCAACTCTAACAATGCACCAACAAGCCCTAACTATTGGCCCTTTTGGCAACAACTGTGAAGTAGATGTAGTCTCACCTGAAGTAGAAATAGGGGGTTGCAGGACACATGTGTCTACAACTAGAGGAAATGCAAAGTGGATTCAGGGCAACAACAACACACAACAATCTAGTTATTCTTTTTCTTGCTTAAGCCTAATTCGCAAGTTATATCTCAGATCTAACACAACAATGAAATAATAGTATAACATATGTCAAATAATACAATGCCAATCACACATAACAACAATATATACGTGGTTCACCCTCTCCCTAGGGCTACGTCCATAGAACTATGTTTCTTGATATATTATGTGAAAACATACAGTTCTATCTACGCACTTAGCTTGCATATCTCTCTCTTTCTCCTTCTCTCCCCTCCCTGTGCAGCCAGCTGAAGATCTTACGATACAGACTCAATATCGTCCTCAACAAAAACACTCAACAATGAACAACCACAATCATAGTGTCAATGAACCAACTATTGAGCAACCCTCTCGACTCTCCTAGACCTTTATTTATACATTACATGGCGAATATCTAGGTGTTGAAACCCTAGGTCGAATTGAACCGTGCTTTAAGGGCTTCGCCAACCTATTTTTCCTTCTTTTCCATGAGGTGCTCCAAAGTACTCGTTAATGTCTTCTTCCTCTTTTTGAGTTGTCCATGATCCATCTTTCCTTGCTGATCTGTCTTCCTTGGTCTTCTCTTCCAATGACTAGCTTTTCCTTTCTTCGCTCCTTCTTTTCTGCTTCTTTGACCACTTCGACCCATTCTTGGTCAATGTGACCCTTCCACGCAGTTCGTACTTCACCTTTCTTCCTTAATCTTCGCACTCTTCCATAACCAAGGGCTAACACCCTTCGACTTAGACTTTCTACCAGAGAATTTTCCTTTATCTCTGTTAATCGGTCGACCTCTCACCACTAATGCATCTTTGGTCGATCCTTCCATGTTCTTCCTTCCCATTTTTTCTAATAGTAGATATGTAACCTTGTATTCTAGCGCTAATGTGGTTGAATTACTCCCTATATCCACGATTTAGCTATCCCAAGAGTCTGGAAAATAACATATTAAGCTAATACATTTCTCCTCCTCATTGATTTTAATATCCACAATAGATAACTGGAATATTATGGTATTAAACACATTTAAATGCTCAGTTACTAAATTTCCCTCACTCATGCTCATAAGATATAATTTCTTTCTAACGAACAACCTATTTACCAGGGATTTTGACTAGTACAAGCTTCCCAAATTGTCCCATAGTTTCTTGGTCGAGTCTTCACCTGAGACATTTAACAACATCAAATCTGCAAGTCATAGTCGAATCGTACTCCTTTTCCTTCTCTCACATTTCTCCCATTCTTCCCTTGGCATACCTCTCGAAATGGTACCTGGAGAGATTGTTTCCCATTGTTCTCTATCTATAAGGAGATCTTCAATTTTAAGCTTCTAAAGCTCAAAATTCTGGCCATTGAATTTTTCGATCTCTATTCTTGAGCTGCTCACCATTCTTTAAGCACAATCTTTAAATATCTATGGCTTACGACTCTTACTGAACCTAGGATTTAGCTCATATCCAAGTTTGTTAAACCAAGCTCCGATACCACATGTTAGGAAATTAAACACTTCCATGCCAAACGTAGCAAAAGAGAGGAAGATATATTTAATCAAGACAGTAAATGATAGAGCAAAAACACGATACATAGAGATTTTACCCTGGAAACCAAAACGAGAAAACCAACATTATTTGAGCATCTTTCTCTCTTGTTGTCTTATTCATTCAGAATAATATGTTACATGCCTAACCTTGGTCTACACCTAAGACACAATCAACATCACACCTTCTTTCTTTACACAAGGACAACCTTGTAGCCAATTCGGCTTACATCTACATGGCCAATAACCTTCTGCTAATAAATTAGCATCAAGATCATTACAACATATAATGGTTTCATTATTATAATATGGTTACAACACACCTTATTTATAGGATTTACAGTAAGCAAAACTCTAAAGAAAGGAACACAAAAATGGTTACATATCCATGCAGATCATTGGCTACAAATCTCATGAATCTTAGGATTATGTTATAGTCGACTTCAATTCAGTTTACCAGTCGACCTCCATTCAGTCTTCAGTCAGTTTCCACATGACCGCATGTCATCCTCTTGTTGGTTGAAATCTTCAACTTGTTGTCGATCACTTTGACTTTGACTTGGCCCGGTCGAACACTTCGACCTTGACTTTCTCTGCTAGTCGATCCACCTCGACTAGAATTTCACTGCAAAGAATATAACAACCTAATGCATAGGACAAGAAAAACTACTAGTTGACGTGGGTGTCTCATCCCTAGGTCAACCATATTATGGTGTATGGTTGGGGGTGTGGAATCGTTGGCAACTTCAATCTCTTGAGAACCTCAACCAAGATCAGGTTCTTCTGACTCATGTTGTCAACACTAAAATGAAATGGAGTTCCCTTTACCCACATGTACAAGTGGAAGAGGCACTCCCCCTCCTCAATCTCATCTAGTTCTTTTGGTTGTATTGATTTGGTCGTGATGGTAGCAGTGGGTTCTGCATTGATGATATGATTCCCTTTATTGTGCTCTCAATAAGAGTCTGAGTCAGATTCTGATTATTTTTCTTTGAGCTTGACCACCAATGATCATTTCGAGTGATAGTCATCGGTGTTGTGCCAGGGGATTTTATGGAACTCACACCACTTTTCAGTGTCTTTCTTAGACTTCCCATCACCCTTCTTAGCCGGTTGCTTGGAATGATTTTCTTGAGATTAACTCTCCTTGATTTTTTCTTCACTATGTGAGTTAGGGTTTCCTTTTGTAACATACCCAATCACAACATTAAGATACACTACTTCAAAAACACTCTGATCTCACTTGCTAACATACCCAGATCAACAAACAAAAAAACGATTTTCTCTATGCTTTGATTTGAAACATACCCACTGCCCAGGTACCTCTAAAGTCGCCCTCTTGGGCCAATATGAAATTATGATACCAATTAATTAACGAAGAAGCAAGAGAGAAATACAATAACAACACATGCAATAAACAATATTCATGCTACATGGTAAAAGAAATGAACAATATGCCATGCACATCAATAACCAGTAAGGAGGCACATTATAAATACATATCTTAGAGATAATAATAAATACACAACATAAATAAACATACAAGCAGAGAAAACACATGACATAGAGCACTTATCTTTAACAAAACCGATCATCAACTAGATGCAGACCAAGGACGTTCCACCCAACCTTAGAAACTTTTGTTCCAAGTCTCAACAACAGGTCACCTCTAAGCCATGGCTATGAATCCATAAGGACGGGTCTCATATCAATACCTAGTTTCCCAAACTAGTCAGTAATCAAGCTCTTAAAGGTTTCTCAAACACAAAGAAAAATCTAGTTTACAAGTTGTCTTCCCCTTCAGCCTACACCACCCAAAGCGAATGAAACCCCTTGATTTCCACATAGTCCCTTAGGATGTCCACCTCTTTCTATGGCTCTAATGGTTCTAGTCAGAAAATATCAATGCTGAGACTCTTAGGATTCATAGTTGTGAACAAGGTTTATCAACATGCCATTGCATCCAGGCATACAAGCATCAAATCATGCCCAGGATACACCAATAATTACTACATCCTTTCAACCATGGTTGGTTACATTCAACAATTCGTTTTCCTTTCCCATGCAAACACAAGAATGAGAAAGAAGAGTGAGTTAGAGAGGAATGACTCCCAAAAACGTTTTCAATCCCAATGAATGGCCAATTCCTAAGGCAATCAAGAACAAGGTTTAAAAATCCAAAGAATAACATGGTCTTCCCCCAAGAAGCTCACATTACCCCCTCTCTCTCTCTAAAATACCAAGGTGGGTAAAACAAAAATAATTTAAAAATGCAAAGACTTAGGCCCTTAGTTTTAACACTCATATTCTATGCATATTTTGATTGCTTCAACCCGTTGGATTCTTCGTTATGATTCATTTGACAGTACAATGGCAAAAGAAAGGCTTTGTTTTGGATTATTGGGCTGTCGAAAGAATTGTAGAGAAAAAAAATATGTCACCCAATTCATTTATCCATGCAATTGGTTCTAGATCTCTACAGAAGGTCGCGACCTTTGTTTCTGCCAATAAATTGTCTCTAGAAGTGAAGTTGTATGGTAGCTATAATGAGATTTTCGATGACCCGTCTGTGAATATTGTGCACATTTTCCTACCCACCAGTTTACATCTTGAATAGGCTCTCAAGTTTGCCTAGACAAATAAATGCCCTCTACCTTGTATGTACAAGAACAATTGCCTATAAGATACTTTTTTTTTTTTTTAAACTAGCATCTAGCATTGAACATGAAAATACTTTATTGGTCTAGCATTCACTAATGACAATGTGTTGGGACATTTCACACCTTTGTGCATGCAACTTGAATTAGAAATAACTGATCTTAGAACAATATACCCCAAAAGAGTTGGATCATATCAAATTTGGTAATAGATTTCAATACGTACTAGCCTAATTATAACTCCGAAACTCCGGATCCATAGACTTATGATATCAATAATGAAATAATAAG
>SNQJ01S0004972.1:76286-90102 GCA_010110895.2 Picea sitchensis
CACTTTAATTCTTATATGTTCATCCTTGCTATAGGGAGATGTCCAATGCTATGATGAAGTGTTTGATTTCAACTAAATTGAATTGTTGGTTACCAATTACAAAAAATACCACTCGGTGTGACGGGATAAAATATTAAAATATGTTTTTTTTAATGTGAATGGAAAATGGTAGGGTGTTATTTATATTTTGTATTGATAATTACATTAATGTTAGATAATTGTGTTTTTGGTGGGTTATAAGTTTATAAGTTTTTAACTATTTGAGATTATAATGCACTATTTGAAAATATTTGTAAATAAATGGATTTTTTTAGAGGTCATTTAAAAAAAAAGATATTTGAACTTCTTTATATTCAAAGACGTTGATTTAACCATGTTTCATTGTTGGGTTTCCTTCCTATAATGGAATGATAAAACTAGCATTTCAAAGTTTAAAATTCATAAATTAAAATTATTAGGATATGTGAAACATTTAATTAGGAGTTACATGCAACATATAGTTGTTACTGAGAAAAGCATGTGAGTTTCATTAAAGAAAGAATTTGAATTTGTTGTCAATTGGTAAGTAAAAAGATAATAATATTTTTTATTAATTGAAATTTTAGAAGTCTTCTACGTCTTCAAACCCTACTTTGTTTATTTATTTCACATTCTTTTTCATTTCTTTTTTTCATCTAGGTATAGGTCATTGTTGTGGATGGTTAGAGAGCTCAATTGATGTTAGAATGTTGCTAGACTAAGCTACAACAAGAGGAGGTAGTGAGAGAAGAAGAGTTGCATAGGTAGATAAAGTCAAAGCACACATAGGAAAAATGCCTCGATGGTAAATAACACAAGTTGTTAGGAAAATCTCACCTTAACCTTTACCAAGGATGGGAAATTGATTATTTATCATTTTGGTTGGAGTGATGCCCTCCTCTCCACTTTGCTTTTGCTTGAGTTTAGCAGAACTACACCCTCCACTAACTGAAGACTCCTACCCCAGCTATAGTCTACCATGAATATTAAAGATGAATGTCACTCCTAGCACAACCCTCTACTTATATGAACACAAGATCATGTAGAATCTTTCCTTGAGTCGAATAGGTACCACCACCAATGTTCTATGGGACAAGCTTCAAAGAATTCAATCCAATTATATGGGACTCGAATAACTTCGTTTTATCTTCATTTCATCCCCTAGTATGTGATACTCTCCTCTCACACATTGACAATTGTTGTTATGTAACACAAACAGCATGGAAAAAACAAAGGCCAAAGAAAATGATGTAGACTCTATAATTTTGTACTTATTCATTTCCTCATAGAAACTATAATAGATGAACTTCATGAAATAAATAGTTGTAAAATTAAATGTAGTCTTTGTCATAATTATGTTTGATGTAGGTGGCACTGAAGACATAAAGTTCTGGACCCCCTCTTTTCCCTTTTTTTTTTGCTACCTCAAGTTGCAGTGTTCAAGTTAGCTCACCAAGTTGATAGCTCATTCAAGAGTCACATTGATAAGTTGGGAATTTTCCCTGCACTCGAGGATTAAGTGGATCACGTAGTGGAAGATCAACTAGTGGTTCCATGCAACTTGCCACGTGGATCTCCCTTCATGATCGTGAGCATAATTATGCCCATCAAAAATACATGTAAATATGTTTTTAAGGTCACTACCAGTCACTACCAAGCCAGACACTAAACTCCTGTATGAGAGCCCCTTGTTTGTGGGACAAGAGACCCTTATGCCTAGCTATTTCATTGATAAAAAATACTTAAAAAAAAAAAACACTACTAAACATATTTCGTCCCATCACTATTATATTAACCAATAAAAAAATAGATTGATAAATTTGAAATATATATATAATCTAAATAAAAAAGATTTAAAGTGTGAAAAAAAAAAAACTAATAATACAATTAAAAAATTAAAAAAATTTGTAATATTAATAATTTGAAAATTACCAACTTCCAAAATAGAATTAATATAAAATAAAAAAAACTTTTACAAAAACTTAAAAATATCTAGCGCAAAACTGGAGTGAATAAATATAAATTCGAAAGCCTTTGACCAGTAGGCAATTACAATTAAAAAAAACAAATTGTAATACTAATAATTTGAAGGTACCGAATTCCAAGATAGATAACCCGAAACGCCATAGTAAAAGGTTATCTTTCAAATTTTGCGTGCATATCATAGTTTTCACTTTGAACACATCTCAGTCGTAATCTCGTCATCATCCATCCATTTCAACATCGGAAATTGCAATCCACATTACCTATAAACGAGATACTGTTTTAGAGCCAACAGTATCTCGCCACCAACTTGGATTAGAAATATGTAATTAGAAATTGTCAAAAATATTTACAATATTCTTGAATAGATCTGTTTCTTGTAAGCATTTTTGGATTTTATTAAAAGTTCTTTAACCTAACAAATTTCTCGGCAACATATATACATTTAAAGCGCATCCAGATTATTGTTTTAGGCAATTAAGGTGTCCATAGATTTGAACCTCATTTCATTACTACTATAAAGAAGAAATGGGTTCCCTATTTGTTAAAATGAAATGTAGCAACGAGCACAATGAAACCATTATTGAATTTATTCATTAAAATTTAATATTTAAAGGGGTTTTAAAGAAGAAAGCAATCAACTCTGTTAAATTTCACTCTTACAAAAGAAGATCTCATGGTATACTATGTTTTCGTCACAAAATTAATTCCTTCGGTTAAACGTTCTACTAATATCTCATGGTATACTATGTTTTCGTCACAAAATTAATTCCTTCGGTTAAACGTTCTACTAATATCTCATACTAATATCTCATGGTATACTCTGTTTTCGTCACAAAATTAATTCCTTAGGTTAAACGTTCTACTAAATGAGGGATTTTTTTGGGGACATTTGTTCGAAATCACGTAAGAAATTGTTAGATTCTTAGATTTAAGTGATTATTTCTGTATAATACAAGTGTCTCAGAAGTTTTTCAGCAGGTTGAATCCATTTCTGCATTCAGAAATGGATTTTGAACAATAAAAAATAGTGATTCATAGAAATTTATATCATCAAATTTAGACAAAAAAATCATTTCGTAGAACAACTAGACAAGGCCAAAATTAATTTTCATTCCTATCCCCAATTATTTAAACACGAAGCAACCGCGATCATTCCTATTCCTATTCCTCAGGAATGAGACCCTCCTCGTGACCATATTTCTCTCTTGAAACCGAAGTCGAGCCATAACTTAGAAGGGGAAATGGTCGCGTAGGGAAAAACAAATAACCCACTTTACAGATTCCTCCTTTTCTAGGGAAAAAAGTCCCTACTAGTGCTCCACATTACCCAGAAAATCCTTCTCGATCTCAGATGGCATATTTTGGGTCTGATTCAAATATGCTAAGAAAAATCCTAGCCATGAATGGCGACCCTGTTCCTGTGTACTATTTTCTCCTTGTAGTCGATTTCATTTCTGTTACGAATCCCCCTTGAATTGACTCGCCCTCTGTTGATGACGAGCTGAACTTGTTGAGGAAAGAGCTCGCAGATTAAACTCTTAACAAGTAAAACAAGAATTGAACCTGCATTCTTGAGCCAATATCAAGTAAATGTAGGGAAAAAACTCGCACCCAAGAAGGGCATTCTGGTTAGTCTGTATTTACTTGGAGATTTGAAAATCTGTTGATCGTAAGCAAAACTAATTTGGAAATCTGTTGATATGTTAATGGTAGACAAAACTCCTTCTGTGTGAGCCCTCGAGTGCGTTTTGAACTAGATTTTTCAAAAACATTAAACATACCACTTGTTTTGCCTTCAAGCTCAGCATCATTTGATTTGCCACTACCTTCACCTCTAGTCTAGGCCTCTACCTCTACCTCTGCACAATAATTCTTGTCCCAGTGCACAACAAAACTCTGTTTCTTTGTCTTAATGATTAGCTTAGCCCTGAAACATACCTCTAATAGTGGTATGGCCAATAAACGACATTTTGTATTTAAGAAATATGTTTATTTATGTTGTAGAACAAATTTGAAATTAGCAATTATGAAATAAGGTAAAAGTGGGCATGTTTTCATTAACTTTGTCCAAACATAAATGGTGTACTTCATCTTTGAAATTACGATTTTGTTTTGGGTCAAGGGCATTCTAGTTTGGAGGATGCCATCAAATCCACGGATGTGAAAAAATGAATAATGAGATATCAATATAAATAATGAATAATGAGATATCAATATAAATGAAAAGAAAAAGGAAAACTTGTCCGGATTAAAAAAACCAGAATCAAATTAAGCCAGACAGACTTCCATTGTAAAGTCACTATGTCAGGTTAATTTACTATAAAATTTACTTTATACAAAATAAAATCTCTCCACTCCCAGTTGAAAAAAGAAAACACAATATTCTATACAGGGTTTGTAGCTTCGGTCTCCCATTCCCATTAACATATCAAACATACATGTATTACATAAATGCTACACGTAAATTATCCAAAATGATCAAAAAACATGAGGCCGAGAAAGAGCACGCGGTCTGTAAGTGGATCAAGTATAGAAGCAATCCATCATGTTATTGACGACCGAAGAAGAGAGCAACCATCTTCCGAAATGAGGTCTCCTATTCTCCTCTTCTGCCATTAACTCCAACTGATGACTTGTTGACTGCGATGTCAAGGCCACCGACTACACGCTACTTGAAACTCCCTTCCGCTGTTCCTCCTCCTTTTATGC
This sequence comes from Picea sitchensis, assembly GCA_010110895.2. Lineage (NCBI taxonomy): Eukaryota > Viridiplantae > Streptophyta > Pinopsida > Pinales > Pinaceae > Picea > Picea sitchensis. Next base: position 81,000 of record SNQJ01S0004972.1, read on the forward strand.
GGTGCAATCACGCAGCTTCTGTAACTCCTCACACCATATTATTTCCAGAAGAGGCATTCTCTTTTTTTTCTCTCTACTCAAAACAAAAAGAATGTATATTTAATATCCCCACCCACAATGCTGCCAAAATCCTGCTATATTTCTACTGAAATGCTGTTAGTATACAAAGCTCCTCGAATTAATGGACCCTCTGACGAGTTTACCCTATAATTTATACGCGGATCCACAGATAGATGGTGCCTTTTCTTCTGTGTGCAACGAACGTGAAACATGTCTGTTGATTTTTGCTTTATAGGAGGGGAAGTCGGTTTATGGCAATCGGTGGGCTTAACATGATGAGACAGGCAACGTGGAATACATCCTCAAACTTAGTTATTAAAGTGAAATGGTGATGCATGGGAAAGGAAACGCGGACATTATTTCTTAATCTTAAATTCGGTTAGCGTGTTCTTATCATGAAATTGTTATTAGTCCCTGTCATAGGCATAGAGGGACTATTAGCTTTTGCGTTGAACAGAAATATTTCTCTATTGTCTATTGTTGGAACAAGGGTAGTGAAAATATCAATTTTTATATAATAAAAAGTATCATGTTTGTCAAGATTTGATTGGACAACGGATTGGAGGTCTTATTGCCGCCTTCGCTATTCCCAATGAAAAATATGTTTGCATTTCCAAAGTATTTGGTAGTTTATGGTCTTTTTGAATCATACATTTTGTTATGCATTCGTGGAATGTGGATTAATGCTAGCATTAGTTCGAATGTTTCCCTTAGCATTTTCTGCTAGGTGGAATACATTATCCACGATATTGCTATGTCTGATTTTTGCTTTATTGTTGCGTGCTTCGAGAGAACAGTCCTGCCACGCTGCATCTTTTCTTAAATGCTTGCACAGGCCTACGCCCTTCGATGGTCCTTACTGTCTTAACTGTTTTCCTAAGAGTCTGCCAGTCTTAAATGTTTATTGTACAGATGCCTTTCAATACAATTTTGTTCATGCTCGACATCCTTGCTCTTGTGCTCCATCCTTGTTCGTTGTTTTGTTCCATGATTCTGGTTCTTGTTTGATTCAACTTTGCAAAGTTGAGGTCCTACACTTGCAGTTCGAGCTCTTCATGGTTGTTCACTTGTTTGTTGTTCTTCAACTTTGCAAGCTGTTGGACATGTTGTTGCGGTTTGCATTTTCTTTGGCGCTGAGGTCTTCTCATCCTTTTTTGATGGGTAAGATTCTCTGTTCTTGCTGATTTTCAATATTTTGTTCACGACCACTTTTATCTGTGCTCTTAGTTTCTGTTCCTGGAAACAATGCATCTTCATATGGCAGATGTTGTGTCCATAGTTTTTCCAAAATTTGCAATGCAGAGGGCTTTGCGAAAAGTAGTTGGGAGCTATCAGAAGAGGAAACCATTGGGCGGGGTGTAGACGCAGTGTATGCTTCTACTCTGTGGGCTGGAAAACTGCTTCTACCTATTTTCTTTCTGCTGAGTTAAGTTATGGTTTTATTTTTTTGCGGTCTTTCTTCTGTTTGGTTCAGTTTCCAGTGTCAATCTATTTTCTTCTCATCTACTATGGGAACTAGGGGGGATTCAAGTTGAGGAGAAGAAGGGTTAAATATACATACGGGGATTGGTTCACTATTTTGCTTTTCTTTTTTATTTTGCTAGTTTTTATTTTTTGCTTGTGTTTTTCTCTGTTTTGATAGAAACTGAAAGTATCTAGCAAACAAATTCAAAATGATAGTTGAAAAGATGAAAGAGGTAATAGATGTTGAGTCATATGAAAAAGATACGCAGTCCATTGCAGATGATAGCATTGACGTGGTTTTGCATAGGAATGGCCTTTTTAGATTGGATGCATTCTCGTATACTGTTGGGGATTTCCTTTTCGATACATTCCAGGTTCTATTGCATTTTTGGTATTCGTCGACCGAGTTGTGCAATGGATTGATAGATTATTTCTTGGCATGTTTTAAAAATGGCGATGATGAGGCTTTGCAGTCCTATGAATACAAACTAGAATTTGATTTTCTTCGGCAGTTGCATGGAATACATGATGTGGCTACGTATTTTTCAAAGATGCGGTTGTCTGCATCTCCAGTTCTTCCTGCACATTAGAGGGGACTTTGGGGAGATACATTTTGTATTCGGTGGCTATCTAACTGGATGAATATATCAGTTGGTATATGGTCATTGACAAGAAAAACAAGATATCTACTATTCAACAAAACTGCATCTGACAATCCATATTGCATCTTGTTCCATGATGTTGATGCCCTCAGTGGCCATTATGAACCACTGTTGTACAAAAAAATTTCCATACTCAATATAGAATGTCCTCGTATCTACTTGTCTGTTATTTGCAAAGACCTTCAATCACAATGGAAACAGATCTTGGATGGCATAGATTGCTATGGTGGCAACAAATATTGTGTCTAGCTGTGGAGATAGTCTGTTTAATGCAATTTGTTGTTTGGTAGCAGCCGAGTTCGACGTTCAGTCACTGCGTCTTTACACTATACAGTCCTTCTGCAATGGAATTATAGGCGGCAACGAACAGGCTTTTAGGTGCTTGCATCAACACCTTTGCCCATATCTCATGGAAAATATGCCGACAGTTGGAAGTTGGCAGGAATACCTTGTGAACATGGCGCTTCCATATGAAGAAGGGAATATGGAGGGTTGCAGATTCTGTTTGCAATGGTTGTCTATGGTATTCAGGGTGAAGATCCAGGTTTGGTCGGCCTCGCCAGCTGGCACTGTCCATTCCTGGATTACCAATTCAAATTACGATCGAGTAATTCACATCCTGTTGTTGAAAACAGATACAACACATATCCATTATGAACCTTTGCTTGGAGATATCGGTAGTTCAGGGTTGAGTGTGCATGCCACCCAAACGACATCGAATTTGCATACGCGTGGAATGTTTTTTAGTGAAAACGAGAGTCCTCCCGGTTGCGATATGGGCATACAGGCCTTGAACAAAAAAAACATACGTAGAATTCAATTCAGTTGTGATGAGGCCATAGAGGGCTTAAACAAAAAACGTAGAGTAAGTTATCATAATTTGAAAAAAATTATTCGTCAAATTCATCCGACTTCTGATAAGCAAATAGAGGCCTTGAACAAAAAACGTAAAATAGTTTCTGAGAAACTGGGTGAGAGTGAAATTCATCCCAATTACCACTAGATCATCCTGCCCTTGGGCAAGAAACATAGAGTAAGTTACCACAACTTGAAAAAGGTCATGCACAAGAGAAAAAAATACATTGCTACACTTCCTTTTAGAGAGAAACTCACATATGACAATGTAAAGAAATTTGTTCGTGCATAACATAACATAAACATGTGCGATTGCATATCCCAGAATGGTCATTCAACTGTGGCAGTTCGTGGTGTACATGAAAAATAGGAAATAGTTTCTACCCATACTTCCCTACGAAAAAAAAATGCAAGATAGACCTACATGAAACAAAACATAGTTACCAACTTAACGAGAACTCTCCAGAGTTCTCGTTTTTGGGAACTCTCTAGAGTTCTCATTTTTGGGGGGGTCCAATTTTTTACCTCGTTTTTAAAATGGTGCTATCGGTAGCACCCCCTCTCCGTTTTTAGGTGATTTTTGATATTTTAATTTTTTCAATCCACAATGTTTCCACATTATTTTTTTTAAATGCTCATTTTTCATCTATTTTCAATTTTTTCTAAATATATATGTTTTTTGTTTTTGTTCAACTCTGTTTTTAGTCTTTTTTTCATGCTTCTTTCAATCTTAAAAATATTTTTTACCATTTACTTTTTCGAAGTTACTATTTTTCATAGAATTTTGTCTCCTTAATTAATTTATTGTTCCATACTTTTTAAATATAGTGAAAACATCATTTTTAACACATTGTTTACCTTTACTTCAATAAATCGAAAAAACATGTAGTTAAATAACACTACTTTTTAATATTTATAAAAAAAATACACATTTTATCGCCATATATCATAAAAAACCTATACATTTTGGTTCATATTCCTTAAAATAACATGTCAAATAAAGCATTTTTATGGACATAATTGAACAAAAAAAGTCTAAATTTTATAAAAAAAATCATTTTCTTTCATATTTTTATACATTTGAAGTAAAAAAATGACAACATTTAATAAAAATTATCAATGTATAGTGATTCACATACAAATAAAATGAAAGAAGAAACAATAAAAAGATTCATCACAAAACAAAAAGAGATACATCTTTATTCTTATTTTCAAATATGAAAGTCAAATCGTTACAGTTATAACTCATAAAAAATTTGCAAAAATTTGCAAAATTGAGCATCGTCTTCAAAGCCATATTTAAACTAATAAAAAATATCATATATCCCAAATTCATCATGCTCAACAGACACATCATCATCTTCTTCGACGTCATTTTGAGTTTCCATTGTGTCATTTTGTTCTTCCATTGGTTCTTTGATATCTGCAAGTTCTCCAAAGTGATCCTTTCCAATCATTCCTTCTAATGGTACTTGAGGTTCTTTTGACAATTTTTCCACCTTTGATTCACTAAAATCTCCTTTCCTTAAGCCAACTTCTTGCATTTCATCTGGAAGAGCTGGAATAGCATTAATTCTTTGTTGAATAAAATTGCACTACATTGGGTCACTTTCAATGGCTATGCAATTCCTTCCTTTCTGTAGGCAACACACTAATGTTGTACCTAATCACAAAATAATGAAGTTAGATACTGTAAAAAGATAAATTAAAAATAATCTAATATTGAAGTATGATTTCATAAATATTAGATCAAAATTCTTACCTGAACCCGAGAACAAATCCAAAACCCAATCTCCTTCATTTGAAAATTTATCAATAAGATAATTAATTAATGCTTGTGGTTTTTGATAAATGTTAACCATCTTTATCAATAAGATAATTAATTAATGCTTGTGGTTTTGATAAACGTTAACCATCTCTCCTTTCAAATTTTTTTTCTCATATGTTAGCTTTCTAACCACAACATTGTATACAAATATAATACTAGGAGTCTCTCCATCATTTTCATCGACAATAATAGAATTCCAGTTGAATCATCTTTTGTCCGTGTTGCAAGATGTATACTCTCAAAATCATGTTTTAAATGATTCTTTCTTTGAGCTCTAAATATTTATGGTTTGTGCTCGTAACATGGGCCAAGTGAAAATTCAATCAACTTGTGAATTAATAAAATTGTTTTATAATATTAATTGCTAAACATACCCTTTCAATATCTTACCAAATAACCTACATCCTTGTCTTTTCTTTCACCTTGAAACTTTGATTTACTAATCCTTGTTGTGTGTCTAATGAAATACTAGAAATCTCCACAATGGTGATGTTGTAAATTCTATAAATCCCATAACCACTTGCTGTTTTCTTGCAAGTATATGATTCAAAATATTCATTGTTTGGGATATTCTAACCATGAGGGATATCCGCAATAACTAGGGGAGTATTCTTTTTAGGAACAATACTTGCAAGCTTTTCACAATCACCTAATATCACCTTATACTGAACAATGTCGAATCCATTCCAAATGTAGTGATCAAGGGTGTCATCAAGTTGAACATTTTGTTCATTTTCCTTTCTTTCTCTTTCAAAAGTTGGCTTTTTATAAAAATTTTGAATGTTTTAGGTACTCCATATGCATTCTCTTTGGCATCTTTAATGAAACAAACAAACATATAGTTATATATCTATAACTATTAAAAATATAAATAAATTAACTCACAAACTAATAATATGAATGTAATAAATCAATATTAGCCTTTTTGAATGCAACAAAAATGTTTCAATACTCATGAAGAGCTTGAATCTAGATAGTTGAGTTTGACATCATCCCAACTTTTCTTCATTCAACATCTTGACCATTTCCTCTTGTATTTTGATATACACCTTGTGACTAAATAAAACAAAAATAATGTTAAACTGATATTAAACTGAAAAAATTAATTATCTTGTCCTAACATAAATAAAAATAACTCAACAGACTTACTTTTTAAATTCATCACACATTTCTTCCATTGACAATTCTCCCGACCGAACACATGATAATATACTTATGATACGTTTATCATCCTTCACTCCTTGTATTGCTCTCTAAGGTGTTATAGTCATATCATCATGAAGATTTTTACTGTCAGGACTTGTCTTACTTGTGCCACATATCAATGGTTTAGCCTTCTTAACTCTCTGATTCTTTATACAAACATTTTCCCATAGGGTGAAGATCTCATCTATCAAATCCCATACATGTCTAGTTCTAAATCCCAATTGAAAATAGTTATCCATAGATCTAAATATATCACTTCCTTTGCGATTTTTTTCTTTTGTATTTTCATCATCAAGTGGGAATCCTATTTCCATGCAACATTGCTTCCAAAACTTAACATCAACATTTTATCTCTCCCGACAACATATTTCAGAAAATTCATTGTGGATAAATCTCACCCTTTGAATGAAGGTCATAGACATTCTGTACTCATTGTCTGTGTTATGATCCCATGCCAGTAACTTTGCTTATGAATCTATTAAACCGACATAAATTATGCATTTGACTGTCTCAAAAAGAGGATTATTGGGATATTCTTGCATCAATTCTCTTCTAGCCTCTGCAGAATGATTTCCTCCAATCACATAATATTTATAGTCAAAACATTTTGATCTATCAAATTCTTCCCTCGTAGGAACTTCCATTGGGTCAACAAGAACTAGGTAGTCAACCACATGTGCATATGGATTGTATCTAATCAATGCTTTCAAATTGTGAATATGCAAGTGATGTGGTTTTCTAATTTGATATTTTTCTTGCTCTTCTGTGTGTTTATAAAGTTGTTTCACATTCAACTAAAATGTGTGGCCATCATCAACTAAGTTTGTTGTCCCCATTCTATTTCAAATGGCATTTTGTGTTTTTTTCATAATACCATCCTCTAGATCAGCACCTAGTGTTATTATTTCTCTTCTACCTTTAGAACTTTCACTATAATACTCGGAGCTAACGATGGTTTCTTCAACATTGTCAACATTTGTTTTCTTCCTCTTATGATTTAAATGTGTTTCATCTAAATCAACAATTTATTCATAATCAATAGGAATAGACTCATCATCAACCATCGTTCTTTTGCATTTATCTTGTTTGTTCTTTTTGCGAGAAGGAGTGATAGTTACCTCATTGGGATCAATCTCAACAAAACCTTCATTTGGAGTTTCCTCATTTTCAAATGTAACCCTTTTAGGATTTCTAAATTGAGGAATTTTCTTTCTTCTTTCATGTTCTTCTCTGTCTACTCTTGCAGGTTCAACCTCCATTGTTTTTTGTTTCTTTTTTATTCCTTCTTGTGTCTTTTCAATATGAAAAGTGTTGATGACATCCATGATATCATTCTCCGTAGAGTAAATCCCCACTAACATATGTGAAAGTCGTTCAACAAAATTATGTAATAATAAAATATAACATTTTCATGTTAGATAAAATTAAAACATTAGCATGATACTAAAAATAATAAACGACACAAAAATAGAAATAAAAAACTTACATTCCCTTTCTCAATGTCATCAACGATGGATGCACATAATTATGAAAAACATTCATTCTTATTATAATTGCTCAATTTCAAACAATATCTAAACTTGATATAAGTTCTCCCTTGTTTGACAAGTGCATACATAATATCTGTGGATGGCACCAAACATATATCTCATAACAAGGCAAGTGCCTGATAATTTCCATGCACATGTTCTGATTCGACACAATACAAATATATATGATCTCCAGTGTTTCCTTGTTTGTCTTTAAGAAACCAAGAATATTCTTGCTTGTTTTCACCTTCCACAGATTTCCACTCTCTAACATTCTTCATTACCCTTGATAGCTCAGGTGTTAAGCTATCATTTTGTTGCCTAACATTCATGGAGGTTCTGGTTGCTATTTTTGATGCCATTATTGGAGGTCGTGATCCAGATATATTGTTAGATAATCTCTTTCCTGACATTTTCCTATATTAAGATAAATAAAAAAATTAGGCCTTTGACATTTTAATCAACTAAAAAACATAAAATAAATTAGGCCTTTGACATTATAATTAACTAAAAAAACATAACATTGGTTATAAAAACTAATTTTAGAAAGGTTAAATGTTTTTAAACTATATGTAATGGTTAAAACCTATTTTAAAAACGGTTAAATATTTTTAACAATTATATGTTATGTGTATTAGGTGGATTACTCTTGTTGGAAAGGTTGAGTAGCTTGAGTAGGATTAGGCTAGCAATGTATAATTTGAATAGAGGGGTAGACACAACAAGGAGAAGAGGGGTGTATATGTTATATAACATATAACATTGTTATATGTTATATAACATATAACGTTGTTATATGTTATATAACATATAATGTATATATGTTTATAACATATGTTATATGTTATATGTTATATAACATATGTTATATGTTATAAACATATAACATATATATGTTTATAACATATAACATACGTATATGTTATTTAACATATAACGTTGTTATATGTTATATAACATATAACCTAAGGTTATATGTTATATAACCTATCACTTAGGTTATATGTTATAACATATAACCTAGGTTATAGGCTATATAACCTATCACTTAGGTTATATGTTATAACATATAACCTAGGTTATAGGCTGTATAACCTAAAAAAACCATTAAAAAACTAGACAAAAAGTTAAACAATTATATCTAAATTTAACTTTTTTTGCCTTTTTTTTTCAAAAAATCTTAAAGATTTTTTGAGAAAAGTAAAAAAAAATTATGATTTTAGAAAAAAGTAGAAAACATATAAGAATTTAACAAAAAACTAACCTCTAAAATGATAAATTCTCCTCTTTGCTTGCTAGATTCTCCTTAGTTGTCTCCTCGATGTTAGCTTGCTCCAAATCCTAAAACAAATACTGCCCAAGATATAACACAATATAAAAAGATAAAATAAGACTGTGTATATATAACACAGATAATAAAAATTACTGTTAGTATAACCAATGTGGGATAAAAAAAAATTAGGTATATTGTCTACATATATACCTAAAATTATATGGAT
>SNQJ01S0004972.1:97478-123261 GCA_010110895.2 Picea sitchensis
AATTCAACATTTTGAAAAAAAAAAAAAAAAACCAGCTTTTTTGTTTTTAGGTGATGATTTTAAGGTTTGTCTGAGCTACTGTCTAAGTTTTGAAGACCATGTTTGAAAAATGTTGTAATTTTGACCCCGTTTTTAAAAATGGTGCTACCAGTAGCACCACTTTTTGATTTGGGGGTTGATTTTGATGTTTTTTATGCAAAAATATGGGTTTTTTGGGCCAGTGTTCTCATTTTGAGGTCACAATGCTCATTAAGTTGGTAACTATGTTTAAATTCATCATCATGATTCAGGCCTTCATGGATACCCTAGAAAAGGACATGCAAACTCTCAAAAACAACATTGTTATGCATCAATATGCTCTCTAGGAGTTAGCATACTACCATATCATAGTGGTTTATGATAAATTAGAGATATGGACTGCCTACATCTAGGATAATAACACATAAGAAAGACATGACAACAAATTTGGATTTGTTGTTAACTATATCTTATTTTGTCTTTTTTCCAACCACTTTTAGCTTCATCTTTTTCCTCACATGTGTCAAACAACTAGTAAGGGAAGCTGAAAGGTAATTTGTAAATCATTCTTGGGGAACCCAAGAAAGCATTTTCAAGAGTTAGAAATAATTGTATAAATAAAGGAAGAGACCCATTTTGAAGGGGATTTTTGGCTCTCAAGCTTTGTATACACTCTAGAAACTACTTTCATAGAAAATAATTGGTTAATTAATATTGAGAATCCCCCAGGGATAACCTTTGACAGAGAGAAAACTTGTGTGTATTTTTTCTTGTTGTGAACTATTTCCAGCAAAGTATTTGTTGTCCACATGGGCTGTAAGAACACGTTTTTCTTATAGGATTTTATGATGCAATTTTTTTTTATTCTTGCAGTTTGTTGTTCTTTCTTATACTTAGTGTCCTGAGCATATGAGTTGTTTATGTATGGAGAAATATGACTTAGAATTTTTTGGTTATACATTGTATGCATGTGTTATCTAACTTTGCAGCTTCATGACAACTATCTAATTGGGGTGTTTTGCAGAGTTTAGTTTCATTTCAGCTCATTCGGTTACTAAAATTTAATCCTTGTTATGATAGGATAGAGTATAGTATATTAGTTTTCCTTTATGCATTTAGATAGTATTCATATACATATTTCATTTTCATAAACATCCATGCATTCACCCTCAAAACTAGTAATGGATGTTGGGCCAGAGTTTGGATGGGTATCCTAAACCAAATGGTGCATAGTATGATTGGGATTGTGTTCTGGGGAGTACCCATTACTATTGCATGTCATTTATGCCCCATCAACAAGTTTTTAACTAATCTAGGTCAATGGATTAGGGGTTTTGGATGCCGCAGGATAAAAGAGAAGATATATGATGAATAGATGGGTTTGAACGATAAGGTAGGTCAATGGGATAAAAAAGAAATTGAGCTTATCTCTAACACTTTGATTAAAAATGGGTCTTATGAATTTAGAATTATACCCTAAATCTTGGTCTAAATGGGTTTCAATGTTCATTAAATTTAAATAATTCAACATTTGAACTTGAGTTGTACAAGCCTTGGGAAATATGACCTTAGGACGCATTTCTCTCGTACTTCCATGAGAATTCAATCATGGTTTGTGGAAATTGAATTCCACCCTACACATTGGTACACTCAAGATGGGATCATGGAAAAGCAGAGGGATTAGTGCTCGAACATTTCAAGTTGGATGTTAATGTGTTATAAATTGATAAGCTACATCATATAGTTTTTTGGTTTATGTATTTTATGGTTTGGACTCTTTTCTCCTTCAACTTCCAATTCCAATGGGAAGCAGAACATTTCAATCTCTCCCAATCTCATCTCTATGAAATGATATATCTATGGGACATCAGAATTTGTAGGTTTTAAGACATTTGGGTGGTGGAATTTGCAGGGAATATCTTCAATCCTTTCTACGGATCCTACACTACAATTCATTGTCATCCTAGGAGCTCACTCCCTTCTATACAAGGTAAATTTCAGTTGTATATCTATCATCAAAACCCTATTTGGTCAAAATTCTAATACCTAGAATACATTCAGTGACACTATCTATAGTTTCTTAGAAATTCATTGTTTCCTCGTAATTATGGATAAAGATGGGATATTTTCGGATAAACGTTTCAATGTGAATGCTTTCTCTCTTTGAGATGAGGTAATTTGTTAATGCAATTATCTCCTCAAATTTTGGGTTGGTCGTCATTTAGTTTCCCTGCATACAATCTTTGAAGCTATCTCTAGTTATGTAGAATTATGTGATCTCTGGGTAATTGTGGACAAAGACTAGAATTCTTTGGACCTATATGTTATAGAGTGAAATATTGGTGCCTTATATTTGGATCCAATGTTACTCTTCCTTTTTGGTGCCAAGGTCTTCAAGAAAAAATTTCCTTCAGGCATGGTCTTTATGTCATTGGAATCTCAAATTCAAAATTAAGTCTACCCATCATCACTAATGATTTCAAACCTATTGGTGTAAGTTGGAAATTTGGTATTTTATGTATGTATTCTCTACAAGTTTCTCATGTTGATTCTAAAGAAATTGGATGGTGGAATTTGAGGGAGGGGCCACCTCCTCATTCCAGGGATTTTCTTGTTGGTATAAGTAAGATAATTGGTCTCTTCCACTAGAATGATATTCATTTCTATTGTGCAAGTCATGTTAATATGGATAATGCAGATACTCGGGAGATTTTCATAGTCATGCACCATTGTGATGATCTTATTCAAGCCAACCGAAGTTCTTGTTAGAATATTCAAGAATAGTGAGAGGGGGGTGAATCAATATAGAGTTATTTCAAAAAATTTAACCTTCAAGCACTACATAAAAATTAACTATTAATCATTCCATTCATAATCACATAAACGCATACGCATTGCACATAGATTTTTAGTGGAAACCCAAATGGGAGAAAACCACAGAAACGTTTCTTAAGTAGTTTCAAGAATTTACAAGCATTGACTTGAACGAAGAACCCACTCCCTGAGTTTTCCAACACCTACTAGAAGGAGACACTAATCCCCTTGGAATATTTTAAATGATTATGAAGGATCAAATCATCCTTCAAATACAATCCCAAAATCACTTCTTAAATCTGCATACAAAACTGCTCAAAACTGTACCTCAAATCTACAAACTTGTAAGATTCACCATGAGCTCAATTTTCCATTTTTTACTCTGAAGCTTGAACTCAAATATCAATATCTATTATCCTTCTAATGAAACAAGTGGAATTCAATTTGGACCTACCAAGATTCAAATATAATCATTTTATCGTGAACACTTGTTTGGGACTAGTTTATGGATTAGTCAGAAACCCTAACTTCCAACAAGTATAAATTCATACCTGTAATGAATCGGGATATGAAACATGTACCCAATATTCTTCGATATCTTATGTGGAATTACTCCAAGTTTCACTCCTTGAATCATCCCAACAAAAAGTTATAGTGAAAATGGAAAGATGACTCGTTTTGAAGAAGAAAACCCTAGTTTTAAAAACCTCAACTTCCACTGAGTATAACTCCAAACCTGTAATGATTAAAAACCTAAAATTCATACCTAAGGTTATTCATTATCCCTTATTAAACACCTCCAAGTTTTTCTATTTGAATCATTCTATTAAAAAAGTTGTATCGAAAATTCCAAGATGACCTTCAAAGAAAAACCCTATAATAAATCATCACAAGACTTCATCTTCCCTTTGAATTTCACCCTTCTTCACTTCATCTTCCCTTGGAAATTTGCTCCTCTAGAATGAAATTCGCTCATGTTCCTTGGATATATCGAATTGGTGTAATACAAATGCCAAATGAGGCTCCTCTTATTTATATGAGTCTTCTCCACATGAGGGGGTGTGACCAAGGGTCACAACTTTTGGGTCGCACCTCTTCTTTAAGGATGGCTAACCTTAGGGGATTCTTTACTTTACTTTAGGGGATTCTTCTCTTGGCTTCTAGGGGCTTCTTCACTTGGATTTAGGGGATTCTTATCTTGGTTTTAGGGGATTATTCACTTGACTTTAGAGGCTTCTTCACTTGGTTTTAAGGATTCTTCGAGGCTCCTTCAAGGCTCCATTTGTGTACAAATCAAATTGGGCATGTGGAAACAACCACATTTTATCTCAACTTGTGAGGGCCATGCTTAAATGCTACACCATAAGGAGACTTATTTGGAGTTATATACACTTATGTCAAGGCTCCTCAAGGCTTCTTCAAGTGGACACATCATCATCACCTTTAGGGGCTTCTGGGATTTTCTTTAGGGCTTCTTCTAAGGTTGACATTAATGAAAACCAATTTTCCAACAGTTCTCTACTCATAGTTGTTAGATACCTAATCCTTATGGATTGAGGTACATTGTAAATATTAATCTAGGAGAAATATGAAGATTCATAGGTGAATAGGAAGAGTCATTTTGACCTCTTGGAGGATGAAACCAAATGTCCTTTCCTCTTGTATATATGCATGATATGAGTTAATGAAATATATCATTTGTGGAGTTACTTATTCCCTCTACTCATCCTTGGCCTAACAGTGGTATCAAAACCAACTAATTTAACTCCATGGTTCTCTCCCATGTGCAGAAACGCCCCCCATTTGGTGTCAGATTTGAGATTTTTCTCTCTGCATCAAAGCTAGTGTTACCTCTTGATGTAGGAGCATCGCCAACACATCAAGCGAGCCAGTGCGGAAGCAGAGGACAGCTGGACAAGCCAGCACAAATTTTGAAAACACTTTGGAATTGTTGCGCAAATCTTAAATGAGCCATTGAGATGAGGCGCACTTGTATATTGTAATGGACCTTGAGCGGATAGCTCTCTTCCTTAAGTAGATAGATGACATTTAATATAGTTAATGCAGGTAGATAGGATTTTATTTTCTAGATTTGACAGTTTAGGAGCTGGAGGGAAAACGGATATAAACACCCTCATTGTATCATTGTAACATGAGCCTGAGCATAGAAGCAGGAGGAGAGCAAGAGCATACAGAGAGTTGTGTAAAGAACACCCATGTATTGATATTTGAATTAATAGAAGAAGCTTTGATTCAAATTCATGGTTTTTGTGTCTGTTCTCTGTGTATTGATGTTGATGTGCTCATGAATGGTTGCTTTCAGTTACACATTTTCTTTTATATGTTGTGTATGTGATTTCATGTATGAATTGAAGTCTGAGAGGGAGATGGAATGAGTTTCAATTGTTTCTCTATTTGAGCCAGGGAATTCCCGCAAGGAGTGCAGTCGAATTGTCCGCAAGGAGTGCGTTGACAGAGGGGTTCAAATAGAGATAGATTTTGTTCTCATTTCCTCAAAGGTGCAGTCGGGCACAGGGCCGTGCAAGGAGTGCGCAGGCTGGGTAAAAGTATTAGGGTTGCAAACTTGGGTAAAGAGATGAAAGACTGCTGCTGCAGGGGTGCGCAAAGTCAAGGGACTTCAACACTTAGACGTGTTGAAGGTTTTCCGCAAGGAGTGCGTGCAAGAGGGTTTTCTTTATAAAGACTTGAAGTCATGGAGAAGATCAGGAAGGATAGAGTCATCGAATTCTTCGAAGGATTTCACAAATAAGTTGTCGTTGGAGTGTTCAAGAAGGCGCTGCAAGTTGCGCGTAGGTGAATAAGTCTTCATGGAGGAAGTACTTGACTCATTTCGCGGAGTTCGTGGAGGAAGGAACGGACGGTTGAAATTCCCAGAGGAGAATTCGCAAATCACCGTAAGCCGCTAGATCTTGGAAAGGTGCAGGGAATATACAACGACGCATTCCCAAAAGGTTCCAAGCTCAGGAGGGGCAGAGCCGTCGATTCGAGCCATAGGGACCATCAGATCTACATGTAGGATCGTGTATCGGGGGTTTCGTTGGTTGAAGTCCCGTAAAAGTGAAACAGGAATCGCGATATTGCGATACGCGATATCCTGATAGATCTGAACCGTCCATCAGTTGGGACGTGTGTTGGAAGATCCAAGGAAGTCGGGGTTCGGAGTATCAGAAGTTTCGAGGACAGGGTATTCTTGTAGCCTGGAATCATGATCCGTGATATCTTGACGATGACGTAAATAGTGTGGGACCACCAGAGTTAGTGGAGGACAGGTGGCGCACCTTATCGGAGTTCGGGGAAGTAAAATCCTGAAACATTGGGCATTAGGATTCACGATCCCGTGAAGTCCAAAATCCCGATAGAAGAGACGGGAATTTGAAAAGGTCAACCCGCAAGCGCATCGGAGTTTCGGTGCATCGAGGTTCGAAAATCGGTAAATCGAGTGATTTGATATCGTGAGTAGCGAAATCACGATAAGGAAAGTTCTGACAGGAGGAAGTCAGCGTTGACTGGCCATCGGGTCTCAGGGATTCAAGAGCCCAGTAATCGATCATTAGACTCGCGAAGTCGCATGTTCTGATTCCTCGATAAGCAAAGAAAGGGGATCGAGCGATAGTTCTATGGGTGTAGATTTTCCGACAGGGAAATAGAAGAGCTATTCAAGAGTTCTTTGAGCCGAGAAGAAGAATATCCTGTGAGCGGGTGTGCCTGCGGGTGCGGCTGCGTTAGAGTGGTATCAGAGCACCAAAATTTATTTTCTTTCTGAAGCAGAGAAGAAGAAAATTCACCATGCTGCCAAGGAGAGAAAGACAATCACTTGATCCAGAGGATAGGGAAGTGCAAAGGAGAAGAGGCAGGCAGGTAACCAATCCAGAAATGGAGAGACAAATGCGTGACCTCCGAGCAAGACTCGAGGACATGGAGACAGTGCAAAGACGCACAGCTAGTGTCGGGGATATGAGTGATTCTGATAGTGAAATAGAGGCTGAACGAGAGGAGGAAGTTGCAGCCGAAGATGCATCAAATGAGAGTTTGATCCGAGCTATTGCCAGGATGGGTGAAAAAGCAAAGATGGGCATTCTAGTTTATGAGGGAAACTTGGATGCAGAGGAGCTACTAGATTGGATTAGATCTCTCGACACATATTTCGACTATGAAGATGTTGAAGAGGACAAGAGGGTCAAGCATGTTGTCACACGTTTGAAGGGACACGCAGCATTATGGTGGGACGAGCTACAAGCAGATAGATGCTGCAAGGGCAAGCAGAAAATCAAAAGTTGGGATCGAATGATTGCAAAGATGAAGGCAAAGTTCATCCCAAGAGACTATCAAATCACTCGGTTCAGGAGAATGCAGAACCTGAGATAGAAGCTGATGACAGTAAAAGAATACACGGAGGAATTCTATCGGCTGAACATCAGGGCAGGTCATCGGGAGAGCGATGATGAGAAAGTTGCCAGGTATATAAATGGCCTTAGATATGATATCCAGGACGAGATGAGCATGGTAACCATCTGAATGGTGGAGGATGCTTATCAGATGGCTCTGAAAGCTGAGGAGAAGCTGAGCCGAAGGTAGAGTCAGAGGGGTCGAGGCAGAAGTCAGCCCAGAGGAAAAGAAGTTCCCCAAGACACATACCATAAGCCCAAGGAGGAATGGAAGAAACCTCAGGGTAAAATTGAGAAAGGGGGAACCTCACAGCGAAGGCCATACGTTGAACAGAGAGGGCAGCATACAGAGCAAAGTGGAGGATATGCTGACAACAACACTTTTCCTCGTACTAGAGGTAGAGGAAGAGGAAGAGGTGGAGTAATCACATGCTTCACATGTGGAAAGAATGGGCACAAGTCTTACGAGTGTCCAGAGAAAAAGAAGGACATTGGAGAAGCTCACATCACTGAGGTGCAGAGGCGGGATGTTGAGGCGGAAGACGTTGAAGGCAGAAGATCGCTCATGATGTGAAAATTCCTTTTGACACCTGAGAAAGAGGTGGAAAGTTCAGTCCAAAGGACCAGACTTTTTAGAATGGCTTGCAAGACCAAGGACAGGGTGTGCAAGGTCATCGTAGATAGTGGTAGCACGGATAATCTCGTATCCACGGAGATTTTAGAGAAGCTGGAGCTAGAGACAACTGATCATCCAAGCCCATACAGAGTTTTGTGGCTACAAAAAGGACACCAGGTAACTGTCACTAAAAAATGCTTGGTTGAATTCAAGATAGGAGGATATAATGATAAGATCTTATGTGATGTCATTCCTATGGATGTATGTCATCTATTGCTAGGTAGACCATGGCAATATGACAGAAATGTGATTCATGACGGGAGAATGAACACATATACCCTGGAGAAGAATGGGAGGACACACATGTTGCTTCTGATAAAGGATAAGGAGGTGAAGCCAGAAGTAAGAAATACAGTACTTCTCATGAGTGGGAAGGAACTTCTTACAGAGTTTAAGAAGAAGGAATATCCGCAATTCTTTGTGGTCAGAAAACCGAGGATTGATCTGACTAGTACAAGAGTGGATGATTTACCAGATGAGGTTCAGGAACTACTGGAAGAGTTCACTGACATCATAGTGGACGAATTACCTCATTCGTTGCCACCGATGAGGAGTGTGAGTCATCACATTGATCTCATACTAGGAGCTAGTTTTCCAAACAAAGTCGCGTACAGATTGACACCGCAAGAAAATGAAGAAGTTAAAAGGAAAGTCCAGGAGTTATTGGACAAAGGGTTAGTCAAGGAAAGCTTGAGTCTGTGTGTTGTTCCAACAGTACTCAGTCCGAAGAAAGAGGGAGGTTGGAGGATGTGTACTGACTCAAGGGCGATTAATAAGATAACCATTAGGTACAGATTTCCATTGCCAAGAATGGATGATCTGATGGATTGCCTGAGTGGGGAAAAGTATTTTTCAAAGATTGATCTGAAGAGCGGATATCACCAGATTCGCATGAGGGAAGGTGATGAGTGGAAGACGACCTTCAAAACCAATGAAGGACTGTATGAATGGCTAGTTATGCCATTTGGCTTGACAAATGCACCGAGTACCTTTATGAGGTTGATGAACAAAGTCCTGAGGGAGTTCATCGGGAAATTTGTCATTGTGTATTTGGATGACATACTGATTTACAGTAAATCAGTGGAAGAACACTTAAATCATTTGGCTACAGTGATGCAGAAGCTACAACAGGAGAAGTTGTTGATAAATATGAAGAAATCTTCATTTATGAAGACAGAGCTCATTTATATGGGTTTTGTTATATCTGCAAATGAATTGAATATGGATCCAGATAAGGTGGAGGTGATCAAGAATTGGCCATCACCGAGTAATGTATTCGAGGTGAGAAGTTTTCATGGTTTGGCTAGTTTCTACCAGAAGTTCATCATGAATTTTAGTGGAATTAGTGCAGCAATGATGGATACAGTGAAGAAGCGGCATAAGTCTTTTCACTGGAAAACAGAGGCTGAAAAGAGTTTCAATCTGTTGAAAAGAAAGATCACGGAACAACCGGTTTTGGTGTTTCCGGATTTCCAGAAAACATTTCAGGTGAAATGTTATGCAAGTGGGTTTGCTATAGGAGTGGTCTTAAGTCAGGAAGACATACCGATTGCATATTTCAGTGAGAAGTTGAATGAGGCAAAGGTGAAATACTCCACATACGACAAGGAATTTTATGCCATCATTCAGGCACTGAAGAAGTGGAGGCATTACTTGGTTCCGAAGGAATTTGTTTTATATAGTGATAACCACGCATTACAGTTTGTGACTCAACAGGAGAAGTTGAATTAGAGACATGTAAAATGGGTAGAGTATATGCAGAATTTCACATTTGTGATTAAACACATTTCGGTTACTAATAACAAAGTGGTTGATGCTTTGAGCAGGAAATGTTTGTTGTTGCAGGAGTTCTGAGTCAAGACCTTAGGTTTTGATGATCTCAAGGACATGTACGCAGGAGATGCAGATTTTGCAGAGGCGTATGAAGCAGCTGAGAATCTAGTTCTCAAAGACATAAGCCCTTGGATAGACTACATGATCCAGGAGGGATTTCTGTTCAGAGGCAATAAATTGTGCATTCTGAATTGCTCCATGAGGGAGAACTTGTTAAAGGAGAAGCACAGTGGTGGATTAGCAGGACATTTTGGCCATGATAAGACATTCGTGAAGCTAAGCAAATCATACTTTTGGCCGAGAATGCGAGAAGATGTCAAGAGATTTGTAGATAGATGTAGAGTTTGCCAGCATTCGAAGGGAAGGAAGCAGAATGCAGGATTTTATCAGCCATTTCCCATACCAGAGAGGCCGTGGGAGGCGATAAGCATGGATTTTGTATTGGGATTGCCAAGGACACAAAGGGGTGTTGATTCAATCTTTGCAGTAGTGGATAGGTTTTCCAAGATGTCACATTTTATCCCATGCCAAAAAATCAACGATGCGAATCACATTGCGAATTTGTTTTTCAAGGAGGTCATTCGACTTCATGGGTTGCCAAAGAGTATAGTTTCAGACAGAGACACTAAGTTCGTAGGGAATTTTTGGAGGACATTATGGAAGAAGCTGGGGACTAATTTGATGTTTATTTCAGCTTATCATCCTCAGACGGATGGACAGACGGAAGTGGTGAACATAAGTCTGGGAGACTTGCTGAGAAGCTTGGTGACAGAGAACCACAGCCAGTGGGACAACATATTACCACATGCAGAGTTTGCATACAATGACTCAGTGAATTGGAGCACAGGGCAAAGTCCATTTTAGATCATATATGGGATGCATCTGAGAGGAGTTTCTGAACTGAGGGATTCAGAACAAACTGTGACTAGCAACGCTAGTGCAGAAGAATTCGCTGAGGTGATGAAGGAACTTCACAGCAGGGTGAAGAAGCGGATGCTGAAATCAAGCCAGGAATATAAGCGCAGAGCAGATCAACATCAGAGACAACTTCAGTTTGAAGTTGGTGATCTAGTTCTGGCACATTTAAGGAATGAAAGGTTCTCGAGGGGAACTTACAATAAGTTAAAGATGAATAAAATCGGACCATGTAAGGTCTTGAAGAAATTGGGGGAAAATGCTTATGATATCGAGTTACCATATGGGATCGAAATATCTCTGATATTCAATATCACAGATTTATACCCATACAGGACTGGAGAAGCAGAGACTTGAACAAAGGATCCAGTGATCCAGTGGATGAAACAATTTCCAGTTGCAAAGAAGCCGCAGATGGAATGCATACTGGACAAGAGAGTGAGAAAGAAGACCAGGCGAAAGCAATACTTCAAGTATCTGGTCAAGTTGAAGAATCATCCAGTTGAAGATGCCAGCTGGGAGAATGAAGCAGAGATACAGAGGCATGGACAGACCATGCAGGAGCTCATGGACAGGAGCCCATGAAATTTTTTAAGTGAGGGAGTATGATGCAGGAGAATCACCAACACGTCAAGTGAGCCAGCGCGGAAGCAGAGGACAACTGGACAAGCCAGCACAAATTTTGAAAACACTTTGGAATTGTTGCGCAAATATTGAATGAGCCATTAAGATGAGGTGCACTTGTATATTATAATGGACCTTGAGTGGATAGCTCTCGTCCTTAAGTAGATAGACGACATTTAATATAGTTAATGCAGGTAGATAGGATTTTGCTTTCTAGATTGGAGGGAAAACGGATATAGACACCCTCATTGTATCATTGTAACATGAGCCTGAGCATAGAAGCAGGAGGAGAGAAAGAGCATACAGAGAGTTGTGTAAAGAACACCCATGTATTGATATTTGAATTAATAGAAGAAGCTTTGATTCAAATTCATGGTTTTTGTGTCTGTTCTCTGTGTATTGATGTTGATGTGCTCATGAATGGTTTCTTTTAGTTACACATTTGCTTTTATATGCTGTGTATGTGATTTCATGTATGAATTGAAGTCTGAGAGGGAGATGGAATGAGTTTCAATTGTTTCTCTATTTGAGCCAGGGAATTCCCGCAAGGAGTGCAGTCGAATTGTCCGCAAGGAGTACGTTGACAGAGGGGTTCAAATAGAGATAGCTTTTCTTCTCATTTCCTCAAAGGTGATGTCGGGCACAGGGTCGTGCAAGGAGTGCGCAGGCTGGATAAAAGTATCGAGGTTGTGAACCTGGGTAAAGAGATGAAAGACTGTTGCTGCAGGGGTGCGCAAAGTCGAGGGACTTCAACACTTAGACGTGTTGAAGGTTTTCCGCAAGGAGTGCGTGCAAGAGGGTTTTCTTTATAAAGACTTGAAGTCATGGAGAAGCTCAAGAAGGATAGAGTCATTGAATTCGTCGAAGGATTGCACAGAGAATTTGTGGTTGGAGTGTTCAAGAAGGCGCTGCAAGTTGCGCGCAGGTGAATAAGTCTTTGTGGAGGAAGTACTTGACTCATTTCGCGGAGTTCGTGGAGGAAGGAATGGATGGTCGGAATTCCCTGAGGAGAATTTGCGAATCACTGTAAGCCGTTAGATCTTGGAAAGGTGTAGGGAAGATACAGCGATGCATTCCCAAAAGTTTCCAAGCTCAGGAGGGGCATAGCCATTGATTCGAGCCATAGGGACCATCAGATCTACATGTAGGATCGTGTATCGGGGTTTCGTTGGTCGAAGTCCCGTAAAAGTGCAACGAGAATCACGATATTGCGATACACGATATCCTGATAGATCTGAACCGTCCATCAGTTGGGACGCGTGTTGGAAGATCCAAGGAAGTCGAGGTTCAGAGTATCGGGAGTTTCAAGGACAGGGTATTCTTGCAGCCTGGAATCACGATCCGCGATATCCCGACGGTGACGTAAACAGTGTGGGACCGTCGGAGTTAGTGGAGGACAGGTGGCGCACCGTATCGGAGTTTGGGGAAGTAAAATCTCGAAACATTGGGCATTAGGATTCACGATCTCGCGAAGTCCGAAATCCCGATAGAAGAGACGGGAAGTTGAAAAGGTCAACCCACGAGCGCATCGGAGTTTCGGCGCATCGGGGTTCGAAAGTTGGTAAATCGAGTGATTTGATATCGCGAGTAGCCAAATTGCGATAAGGAAAGTTCCGACAGGAGGAAGTCAGCGTTGACTGGCCATCAAGTCTCGGGGATTCGAGAGCCCAGTGATCAATCATTAGACTCGGGAAGTCGTGAGTTTCGATTCCCCGATAAGCAAAGAAAGGGGATCGAGCGATAGTTCTGTGGGTGTAGATTTCCCGACAGGGAAATAGAAGAGTTGTTCAAGAGTTCTTCGGGCCGAGAAGAAGAAGATCCTGTGAGCGGGCATGCCTGCGGGTGTGGCTGTGTCACCTCTATTTGTCTCTACCATATCATCATAATTAGGAATTTCCCCATTGTTGTAGGAATATACCTCTCCTGCCTCATCTCATGCGGCCTTTCTATCCATTTTTCTCTGCATTTCTTCATAGTTTTTGCAGTTTTGAAACTTCCGACTATAAGTTTTCAAATTGAGTCTAAACCTTACCTTTACCCAATAAAGAATTTATCTAGACAATGTATGAGAAACCCACCATGAAAATTCAAGCTATCAAATCCATGCACTTAAGTGGAAAATTCATCAATGTATCCTCTGCGATTTTTCTTGAGATTTTAAAGATCCACGTTGAAATAATAATCACCCAAGGAGATGTTATATGGATACCCAATTTTTTCATTCTCTCATCTCCATCTTATTCCCCTCAACTCAAATCACTTACCCTGTGCTTGAGGGTTTCTTTATTTATGGAAACCCTAATTTCATAACCAAGGTTCGATTCTTCATACACCCATGGTATTTTTCTTGAAAGAGAGAGGGGGATATTGGAATCCATAAATGTTTGAAAGGGTTGAGTTTGACTCCCAAGGCTATAAATAAGTGCTTTAAATGTGTGGCTCTATAGTTTTTGAGATTGTTTTCAACATCGCTCTTCTAGATAGATGGCATGAATTTTCTATGTGATACTATCATGCCCTATGACTGCATATTGTTAAAAGGTTTTTCTTTTAAGATATGTTTTGAAATATTTGAAAAGTTTGTCCAGAGAGGGTTTCTAGAGAATTTTTATTGAAATTTTGTTATTGAGCTTGGTAATCACCCTGATTATTTTACAAGCTTTTGAATAGTTCACCATGGTTTGGTATTTTAGATTTCCAAGTTGAATAATGATGTCGAGAAGAAAGAATAAATCTCATCCCATCAGAGAGACCATGTGCCTTGCTCAAAAAGGGAAGAATCAATCACATATCACTCTTTTATATGAGAAGGTAGTAAAAGAGGACATGGAAGAAATAATTTTAGAGGTAGGGGGTAGGTGCAATCAAGTTGAGAGATATGATATTCATTGTTTCCATTGTAGAAATAATGGGTCACATGAAGAAAATGCATGCATAATCCCATGGGAAAATATCAAAGACAAGAAGGATAAAAAAGAAGACAAAGGTAAAGCATCAGATCTGGCGAAAGGTAAAGCACTTGAATCTACTCATTATATTTTTTTCCATTGCAATATTGGAGTAACTAAAGATTTATTTAACACTTCATTTGCTTCTTGGAGAGATGCATGGCTACTTAACACAAGTGAAACATGTCACATGACCTTCTAGAGAGACATATTTGAAACTTTCAATGACAATGTGGATGGTATAGTCTATTTTGTAGATAAATCAAGTCTCAAACCTTTGAGAATTGGCACTGTTAGGATTAAATTACTTGGATTCACAGATTTTTTTTTGTATGATGTGTTTTGTCTTCCTGAGTTGTGAAGGGAATTGTTGTCTCATGTGTACATTCGATAGCAAGGCCGCTATGTTCATATATTCGGTGGCAAAGTTGAAATAAGAAAGGATTCTGACAACATCATGCCATTATGGTAGGCATGTAGGATGGAATATTACTGAAGTTGAAAGGGACATCTTCTCATGCATATAATTATGCACACCTCTCTCACCATGATAAAGGTACATTTCCATATATTCTCTTATGGCATACTATATTTGGATACATTAATTATGACAACCTTCGTTTGTTGAAAAAGAATAGTGTTTTTGGTTTGCCTACTATTTATAGGAAATTGAAGCAATGTGATGCTTGTATCCTTGGGAAACATAGCAAACAACATTTCCATGATTCCACTTCTAGAGCATATAGAAAGATTGGATTGATATATTTTGATTTGTGTGACCCCATGATTGTTCCATCTGCTAATGGAAATAAATATATCATGTATTTTAATGATTATTACACTAGAGTGTGTTGGGTGTACTTGTTGAAAGATAAATCATAGGCTTGTGAAACTTTTAAAAATTTCCATGTATGGATCCAAGATGAAGCACAATCACATATTGGCACTCTTTGTACTAATAATGGAAGAGAATATGCATTTCATTAATTTGAAAACTATCTTCACCAACATGGAATTCAACATCAAACCATAGTTCCATACAATCCTCAACATAATGGTGTAGTTGAAAGAATGAATAGGGCTCTCTTAAATATGATTTGTTCCATGATGTTTTTCAAAAATATGAAATTGGTGTTTTGGGTCAATGCAATTCTATGTGTAGTATATGTGAAAAACATGATTTTGTCTTATGATCTTGGGAACAAGACTCCTTATGAAATGTGGTATGGTCGCATTCCTTTGATGAGGCATCTCAGGGTCTTTGGTTCCATATATTATGCCTTAATTCCTAAGGAGAAAATAAATAAGCTTGATGCAAGGAGTCGAAAATGCATCTTCTTGGGATACTCAAATACCACCAAAACATATCATCTTTATAATAAGGTAAACAAGAAGTTCATTCTTTTCAGAGATGTGATTTTTCTTGAATCCATCTAGAATGACAAAATTGTAGAGTGGTAGCTTGATCATATGAATAGATTCACCCATATAAAGGCATATCACAAGTTTGATGATGATATTCCACATCTTGAAGGGAGGAACCCTATCTTGGATCAATATATGGAATCTCCTTTTGAAGCACCATCTCCCCATCATGAATAAGTTCCAGGCAATTCATCGAAACAAGAAGTTCATTTGGATGATGTGATTGAGAGGATTGAAAGGTTGAACCTTGATGGAAATGAAGCACCATCTCAATCAATGGAGCAACCTGGACCATGTCAGAAAATTCCACCAAAGTTTCTCATAAAGACACTTGAAAGTGTTCATCCTAATGGGGTTGGAAAGACATGAGCCAGAATTTATATAAGACAATATGGAGGTGATGTAGATAATTCATATTTATGTGATGTACATGATATGGATGTTTCATATTATTGTGAATTGAGTTTATCTATTAAATTTGAACCAATTTCCTTTGAAGACATTGCTTCTCATGATGAGTGAAAAGAAGCCACGCAGAATGAGTATGATGCTCTCATAAATAATGGGACATGGATGTTGGTGGACCCTCCATTCAAAACTAAACCAATTGGATGCAAGTGGGTCTTCAAGAACAATTACAAAACAGATGGATCACAAGACAAACACAAAGTGAGGCTCATGACAAAAGGATTTGCATATAAATAAGACATTGATTACGAGCATACCTTTTCCCCCATATAAAAATGGCCTACCATTCGTACTATATTTTCCCTGGCAACACATAATGGATGGAAATTTCATCAAATGGATGTGAAGACTACTTTCTTGAATGGAGACTAGAAAGAGAGTGTCTTTGTGTCTCATCCATAAGTTTTTTTTGTGAAGGGACAAGAACGTAAATTATGTAAACTCATCAAACCCTTATATGGCATGAAACAAGCACTGCAATCCTAGTATGAAAATCTAACTGAGCATCTTCTGAAATTGAATTTCAAGCACTTTAAGCTTGATGATGCAACTATGCTTGTCAAGAAATTTGGAAAAACTATTGCATATATTATAGTGTATGTATATGATCTATTGGTAATAGGGAACAATGAAAGCTATATTTCATCCCTAAAGAAAGAATTGAAGAAAGGATTTGAGATGACAAATTTGGGACCTCTTCACTATTACTTGAGTATTGAAGTGATTCAAAATCCAAAGTACATATTCATATCTCAAAAGAAGTAAATTGGATAATTGTTGAACAAGTTTGGCATGGTTGAGTGTAACCTTCTCTCGACTCCAATGGAACATAATTTGAAGCTCGCATCAAAAGAAGGGAATGAATTTGAGGATGCAACCAAGTACAATAGCTTGTGGGAAGTATTATCTACCTTACCAACACCAAACTAGATATTTCATTCGTTGTTGGGATTATTTCCAGGTTCATGAAAAAACCTTGTGAAGGACATTGGTATGTTGCAAAAAGAGTTCTAAAATACTTCAAGGGAACTCAAGACTTTGGACTCAAGTATTCTAAAGTGGATGAATTCAACCTGATTGAATATTATGATTCATAATTTGATGGGGGTAAAGAAAATGGAGTGTCAACTTCATGTTATCACATGAGTCTTGGATCAGTAGTTGTCTCCTGGAGATCATGAAAACATGCAATTCCGGCAGATTTCATAATAGAGGTAGAAAACACAATTACCCACTTAACAAGAAATGTGACCTCAAAATGAGAATCTAGCCATTAAAACCCATATTTTTGCATTAAAAACATGAAAATCAACCCCCAAATCAAAAAGTGGTGCTACCGATCGCACCATTTTTTCTAATTGGGTCAAAATTACAACATTTTTCAAACATGGCCTTCAAAACTCATACATTAGCTCAAAAAACCTTAAAATCGACACCTAAATATAAAAAATGATGTTACCTAAAACAAAATGTTTTTTTCAAAATGTTAAAATTATAGATAATTTGAAATCTGATTCTTAATTGTTGGTACCATTAAAACCAAAACCTCATAATCAACCATCAAATTGAAAAGTATTGTTGTCGGTAGCACCCATGCTAAAATTGGGGTATTAAAATGACAAATTTTTTAAAGTGGTAAAAGAAATCATTACCACTGTAAACAAAATAAAAAAATCAACCCTTAAATGCTTACTTTTTAAATCTTAGTTTATCACTCCAAGCACAAGATAATACATAATGTCATGAAAATATCACCCTATACTTCAAAAATTCAACATTAGTTTTTAATATTTTTTAACTTTTAATTAAAAAAAGGTAGATACAAGTTACATTGAATGAAACATAAATTATTTCTTAAAATTATTATTACATTTTACATATTCAAAACATATGAGCTAATAAATTTTGTTATATTCTCAATAATGAAAACATATAATTCATAAAACATAGAAATGATTCATAACTTCATATAAGATCATATGTATGTTAAATTATCATTTCTAATTACCATGCAAACATCATATGGATCAAAAATACATAAAATGTTTCATACACTTATTCATATTGACTCATGGATTCTTAAATACCATCAGAGTCTACATTGTCTTCATATGAATGATTGGATGAAGATGTATATGATCCATACTATTTTCTATTGTTGATGAATGCACCATCTGAGTATACATGCATGCCCAACATTTCAAATGTCAAAATCCTTTTAGATATATGACTACATTCAACAATCTCCCATAATGCGGTTATTTCTTGTGGAAACAACCTCTTGATAATATTTGTTGTCCTGGAGCGAAGAGTTCCTTTTTTTGTCAAATTGAAGTCATAAACAACTATGTCAACATCCTCTAAATTTTAAGAGGTCAATGCGACGAAAAATTGTATTTTGACCCTTTATTTTTCTCTTTATATGGACATGTTTATCAACCACCATATTTGTCTTGTACACACTATTGAATGGGTGTGTCTCTGTTTCATACCAATTCACTTCAATTGCTATAACATCTTCATTTTCTTTGTCAATATTTATAACCTTTGCAATCCAAAATGGATAACCATGTGGATCTTCAGATGCTAAGACTGCAATCATGCTACCCTCCTTAATACCATGCACTGAACCCATGTAAAGGTCTTCCATGGATTCACATTGTGCATGTGATCTTTGAGAACCAATATACATTTCTCTTTCCTATGCTTGTGTAAACTCAATAGCACCTTGAGATTCTTTTTGTTCAACAATGTTTCTTTCTTCGGATTCATTTGACATATTTTGTAGCCAATGAAATGGAGTCTTCAAAAATGTATCTTCATTTGTTGAGCTTGAAATTATTTCACTTTGACCATTGAAAAAAGACTCTCACCAAACATAATTAGAAACATCAAAGTACTTGTATGTATCTTTAATGGAATTTTGTGTTTCTTCATGGCATTCAAAATAATCTACATCTCTATTATGCATCTGTGCATTGTGGATTTCAGCAACTGATTGTAATAACAATAACTTTGATGCAAATATTGGATGATTTTGAATGAACATAAAAAATGTTGAACCCGATGAAGGCCCCATTCTACAGTAGTTGAATACTGCTTTCCCCATATAAGTGTTTTCCCATCAACTTTTTTGAAGAAAAATTGATGTTGGAAACTAATGTCATTAAGTTGCTCAATACAATTTTCTTCACCATGCGATCCCTGAATAAATCTTTGTGTGTCAATTGTTTCTTCTAATATGTGAAAAGAAGGCTCTGGAATGTATGATTTCTTAATACATTCAATTAATGATGGTAGGCTTCAAACATTTTTCCTCTTCATTGTTACTGAAAAACGACTGAAAATTTGATCAATATGATCATGAGTGTGTCCAACAAGAAGGAAACCAACTTTCATCATTTGAAATATTCTCAATTGAACAAGCATGCTTAGATATCCAAACACAATTTGATTTTTGTTTTCATGACTAGTGTTTTCTAAATGTAGATATAGAACTTGAGGAATATTTCTAGACTAGTGAGTTAGCACATGATGAATTATGGTGATGGTCATATTTGCATCTTTATGAATATTTGGAGTTGTGAAGTAAACCCTTGGACACATTTTTCCATTAAAAACCATACAACCAACCAAGTGAAATTGAATGAAATTATCTTCTTGTAAATTTTTTTCGTGTAAGGACAAAATGTGGTAGAAGTGTTTTCTTTTGGTCCATGCCATCAATTATCATACCTAAATATTTGTTTGGAGAATCATAACACTTCTTTTTATGTTTGTACAACTTTTTCCTTTCACTTGATTGTTGATTCTGATGTTCTTGAAGTGCTTTGACTATGGAATTTGTACATGACATAAATTGAAAATATTGATAATATGTTTTCATAGTTGATAACTATACAATTTAGAAAAACTAAATAGTAAATGCATACCTCTTTCTACCCCTTCATATTTATCTCTTCTTGATTTAAGAGTATCACATGTAATACAAACCACCATCCTTGACTTTTTAGGAATACATAAATTGTTGAATTATTTCTTCCATATTCTTGTAAAATATGCATATGTAATAAAATTACCATTTCCTTCAACACCTTCAACATATTCTTTGTACAAGTTGTAGATTTCCCTCCTTGAAAAATTACATGGAATATGTATTGTGTCTCTATCTGGCATATGCTCTCCATGTTTGGAAAAAAATTCACGCATCCATGACAATATAGTGTTTGTTAATGGCCCACTCTCTCGTCCATGATGTGCCTTTGAATAAAATGAAGAATATTTTTCCAACCTTGTTTGGAGTTTTGATAGATGAATATTACCAATTGAGTGAATTTTTTTGAAAGCATTTCTGCAAAGTAAAAGATTCACAATGTGATAATAATATCCTGTCTTGGTGGATATCATGCACCCCATTAAATATGAATTTTACATGCTCTTATTCATTGACAAATATGTCTTCATTTTATTCAAGGAATACATGAAATCCATGCTTTTCAAACAATTCTTTTGACAACAATCACTTGAAATCAAATCACTTATGGAAACTAATTTAGTGATAAATTATTTCCTAGACCTTGTATAACTAGAATGATTTGGATTGATATAAAAAGGTCTAGTCCTGGTCCTAGACACAATAGTTCTTTGCAATGTCTCCACTATTTCATCATCCTCACTAGAAGGAATTTCCTCATCACTAGAAGGAATATCAAGAAAAACATTGTTAGGAAACCAAACAAGAGAATGTCGATCACCTTAATTTGTTGCAGATGGATGATTGAGAACATGATATTCATTCCTAGGTCCATCATCATATTCATTGATAATATTTTTGATAAGACTAATAGCAAACTCACTAGAAAAATGATTACCATCATCACCAATGTCATTGGATCTTCCATGAAAATATTCACTTGAAGGACAATAAGTATCACCCTTAAGACTATCAATGTCATTAAACTCTTCTCTAACAAGAATGTCTTCATCATCACCATTAGTGCCTTTAAATTTCCCACCTGGAAAAAAATGTCCACCATCAACATAATCATATTCACTACTTTTAAAATTCCCACTTGAGGGAAATTCTTCATCGTCCTCATGAGTGCCTTGAAAATCCTCACTTGGAGGAAAATTTTCATCATCATCATCGGTACCTTGAAAATAATCACTTGGAGGAAAATCATCATCAACATTGTTACCTTTAAATTCCCCACTCGGGAAAGAATGTTTGTTGGGCCCGAGATATGATCACTTTTATGATGCTTATTATACACTTTTGTCGCATGTACATATGTGTTTTTCATATTTTAAAGGAGCTTTTTGAAGAATTTTATGATAAAACGGTATGATCGACATAAGGTACGTGTGATTCATGTTTAATGATTGTATTCAGTATAATTCATCATGTTTTGTGATTACCAATATCTAATTCACGTTTTTCTGGTGTTACAGGGAAAAAACACACCACGTTTCTTCTTTCAGCACTCCTTCTAGCACTCCTTCCAGCACTTGATCTGACACTCTGTCCAGCACTATGTATTGCACAAAAACGTAGGGCGACTTGGCAGTTATGGTATTGGCAGCCAGTGATGGGAAAATCGGGCACATGGGTTTTGTTCATGATTGCCCCCTTTAGCTATTGAGCTCCCAACAACTCAGTTTCAGTTTCTCAAGAGGGCGATTATTGGCTCGCTCTGTTTTATTAGTTAGGGCATCATTTATTGTAATTTGTCGAAATTAGAAGTGGTTCGACCCTCCTGTGGTCAACCACTTGGTCTGCAAATGTTATAAATACCACTGAGGTGGTCAGATGATTTTTAAGTAGCATAAGCATTATAATTGTCAGTGTGATAGACATAAAAAATATTTTACTCTGTTTTAAGTTTTTTTACATTGCCAGATTATGCCAGAACTGTGATTTTCAGTTTTCATGGTGAATTTGTCTTGCTGAGCGCGTGGTGTACTTTTAGAAAGTGACCACGACTTGTTGGGGGGGCCACCAGTAGTCTAGTAACTGTCTTCATGTTTGTTTATGCATTTCATAATTTAATTGTTCTCTTTATTTTCTGTACATCCATATTTTTATTGTGTTAACTAGTTTGTTGTAGTTTAATTGTTTTGACTCTCTTTTGCAGGTTAGAATGATGAGATGTGTTAGCATGCATTGATCTTGTAGATTAGGAACAGACTTGCAAGTCTCTATACTAACCCCATGTGCAATTAGATGTTAGATTATGCTTTCTTTTATGATTTTGTAGTCAAGTTTAAAACAGAGTTTTAATTAGAATAGAACAGAGTTTTAATTTGGGTTTTCTTTGACAGGGATTTAATGGATGGATAGAGTTAATTTCAGTTTTCATTATAGCTTGCTTATCTCATTTTTATATAGATCTTGTTTAATTAGTTGTTGATTATTGTAGTTGTTAGTTTACTTTTTAATATCATGTTTTAAATTTTTGTTTTTAATCATTTCCTTATTGCAGTTTTAATTGTTAGAATAAACATAACATAGTTTCATTTTACGTAATTTCTTTTCTAGAGTTAGATTGCAATTGTATTTCTTAGTTAATGATTGAGTTTAAGTATGAATTTTTATTATGTAGAATAGAAGTATAATGATGATCTCGTTATGTTGTTGATGGTTAATATATGAATATGCAGGGTATCTAACATTGTTTTGTCATGGCTAAATTCTCATTGTATTGTTTAATCCATACCTTTCACTTTGCCATTGAGATTAGTGTTGAGCTTATACCACTGGAATTGTCCTTTGTTGTCAAGTGCCATCGAGATATTATCTGACACCAAAGACATTCACACAACCACCAGCGTTATATTTGAATTGTCATAGCTTAAAAGATAGTTTTCCTATTTTCATAGGTTAAAAGATAGTTTTCTTCCTTTCATAGATTAGAAGAGATAGTTTTCTTGCTCTCATAGATTAGAAGATATAGTCTCTTGCTTTCATAGTTTCAAAAGATAGTTTAATTGCTGATGTAGGGTAGATAGTCTTTTCTTTGATAGATTAGATAGTAGTTTGCTTATCATAGATTAATAATTAGTTGCTAGTCTTTCTTGCTTTCAATTAGATAGATTTCCTTTCATGCATTAGAAATAGTTTTGCATTAAGCATTTAGTCCACTTGCCTCTTGGGCTATATAGTTGTTCAATGAGAATTTTTAATTTGATTGTTTGCAGTAGTTAGTTGTTTTTTCTTACTTGTCTATTTTCTTTAGTAGGTTAGTTAGTTGTCTTTACTTACTAGTGCATTTGCTTTAGTAGATTATATAGTTGTCTTTGCTTACTTGTTTACTTGCTTTAGTAGGTTAGTTAGTTGTCTTTGCTTGCTTGTTTATTTCTTTGCTTTCATAGGGTAGTTACTCATTGAATATAGGTTGGAAAGTTCAAGAAGTTTTCTTTTTTCATTTTCTTATTATGCTTAAATAGTTTATTTTGCTTATTGTTATGAACTAGTTTGCTTCAAGTAGGGTTTTTACTTGTTTTCTTAGAACTATCCATCGATCCTTGGCCCAAAAGTACTTAGGTTACCTAGTTTCAAGTTACTTAGTAGGGTTTTCTCATTAGATAGATTTGCTTGAGTAGATTAGCCTTAGATAGCTACCTTCCTTAGTTAGACTATACTCCTACTATCCCTTCTACCTTTGGCATATATTTTGATACAACTCTAAGTTTACTTACCCTAGGTTGACAATTTAATTGAGGGTTTTTATTGTGCTTTTAGTGCATATACAACACCCATCATTTTTGGCGTCGTTGTCGGGGAGTTGTCTCAAGGTAAGAAGTAGTTAGGAATTAGATCATTTCTATACCTTAGCATTAGTTTGGTGG
The DNA here is from genome assembly GCA_010110895.2 of Picea sitchensis. Classification (NCBI taxonomy): domain Eukaryota; kingdom Viridiplantae; phylum Streptophyta; class Pinopsida; order Pinales; family Pinaceae; genus Picea; species Picea sitchensis. The sequence goes on from SNQJ01S0004972.1 coordinate 121,454, forward strand.
CGGGGGGAATTTAAGACAAGAGGTAAGAATCTGTGCATTTTCTATAGCAGGTTCCCCCAAACCCAATGGTAGTTTTTCTTTTTGTTTTTATTTTTCATGAATAGACCTAGGAATCAAATGGTAGCTTTTTCTTTTTGTTTTTTCTTTCTTTCATGAATAGGCCTAGAGACCCACAAGGTAGATACATTAAATCAAAATCAGACCTTTCAACCAAGGTTCCTTCCATTCTCTTTGGGGGCAGGAATGTTCCACTTATAAAATCCGTAAACTGATACCGAAAAATAGGAGCTAGCTCAACTCAAAGAGCTAAAATAGTCTTTGAAGAGACTAATACATGGAGCACTATAGAACAATAAATTGAAGCATCAATCATATCGGAACAGGAGGCAAGACCACTCGATTCTTCCACAGAACCAAACAATACAACCTTTGCTTTTACACCACCACCAGGGGACCCTAACTTTAAAGATATCATAGACCGGCCTGAATAGGTGAATATTTTGTTTGGAAGTTCAACGAATGTAATTATCTCTCAAATTGACACAGAAACTTTGGCACCAATAATCTCAACTGGCTTGAGTAGAGTCCCAGATATCCAATTCATAGGAAGACCTTTCCATCAAAGGGAAACCTTGTTTTCTTCAAAGGTAAAACCACCTAGGTACTCTCTTTTTGGAAACCAAGCCAATATGGATGAGCAGGAGGACCACAACAATGTAAGACACGGGGAGGAAGAAGAAACTAGAAACCAAACCGAAACTACCTTCGGGTTTTTGATTTTAGACACCACTCTGAATGTTAACATAAAGAATATTCCTCTCTCAGCACTACCTACCTTTTATGGTAAAAATAGTGAAGATCCAAACACTTTCCTATTTGAATTTGAATTTTTTTGTAGGAGCTACAACTACGTACAAGATGCACAGAAATTAAAACTCTTTCCTGCCACCATCAAAGACTCTGCACTAATATGGTTCATGGAGTTGGGAGAATCTAGTATTAGGTCTTGGGAAGCCATGAAAGACATATTTCTCAAGAAGTACCAAGACTACTGCAAGACCAAATAGACTTGTAATGACATCTTTAAAATCCAACAATTAGAAGACGAGACCCTCGAAGATTATATGGAAAGATTTGGTTATATCTCCCAGAAGTCAAAATACCATGACCTCCCAGAGGATGCAATTAGGGCTCTTTTCCTTAAGGGAATTTCAAAAGAATATTTAGAGATGCTTAACTTGATGGCATTAGGTGACATCTCTCATAAACCATTTGTTGAAATATGTGAAATGTGTAAAAATTACTCAAGGAGTAGAGCCAAAACATGGAAGAATGTTCAGGACCCTTACAATAGAAACTTAAAACCAGTTAGTTTAGGTGGTATTACGAGAGCAGAGATAGGGAACCTTTTAGAAAACTTTAAGAATGACATCTTAAGCACAATAGGTTCCCAGTTGGATACCCTTAAACTCAAAAAAAACAAGAGGAGAATGCAGCAATGAGCATATATTTCCCAAGATGCTAGAGGAAGCATTCCTCAAGGGAGTGCCCATTAGATAACATTTTAGTTTGTGGCTTCTATATAGAAGATCATGTGACTGAAAAATGTCCATCATTGCCCGATTTATCAGCCATCTATAGGACTGGAGATCCTAGGGATTCTTATTATGCACCTAGGAGGCCATGGCAGCCTAGGAATCAACCCACATACCTGGATCTACAGTCTCAAGTTCCACCCTATTATCAACAACAACAGTGGAACTCACTAGGTTGGAAAAACTGGTCTACTCAGTACCAACATCCTTGGA
>SNQJ01S0004972.1:123311-136113 GCA_010110895.2 Picea sitchensis
CAGCCTAGGAATCAACCCACATACCTGGATCTACAGTCTCAAGTTCCACCCTATTATCAACAACAACAGTGGAACTCACTAGGTTGGAAAAACTGGTCTACTCAGTACCAACATCCTTGGATTCAAGGATGGAGGGGAGGACATAACCAAGGAAACCCTCAAGTTCCACCTATCCATATGTCCAACCATCATTATCCTCAGTTCACACCGAACACTCCGCAACTTTTTTGAAGTTTTGTTCCACCACCTTTACCTCCTATCCCACAACAACAACCTCTACAATTTCAAAATGAAAGCTCCCCGAGTTCGACACTATTACCAACACAGCCAGTGCCGAATCCTAATAATAAGCCCCCTCAACCTCTCCACAATGTTGGGATGCAGGCCTTCCCGACATATGTTATTACTTTTGTTTCGTTACAAGAAATTCAACTAAGATCAGGAAGAGTTCTGGAAAGGCAGAGACCTTCAGTAGTCATCCAAGAAGAATAAGAAGAAGAAATCACCAAACAACCCACAGATGACACTAGGTGGGAAGATGTTATTATCCCGAATAATCAAGAACCCAAGAATTTGACATTTTGAATGAATTGAAAAATATTTGTGTCAAGATTCCCCTGCTCCAAGTTATTAAAGACATTCCAATCTACATTAAGGTAGTCAAATAATTGTGTATCAAGAAGCTAGGTAGGAAGCAAAAGGACCCTCCTACAGTACATTTGGTAGGAAGACTCTCTGAGTACATATCAGAGCAACCAAGCTAGCAAAATATGGGAATCTAGGAAACCCCGTAGTGACTATAACCATTAATGAGGTCTCCATTGGAAACACTCTCATAGATATAGGGGCAACCATCAATGTTATGACCACTACTACCTTGGAACAATTACAGTTACAACCTCTTCTTCGGCCTACCCCAACCATTTTGGAATTAGCAGATAAAACTAGGGTTATACCTGAAGGAATTTTAGATGATATCATGGTTACTTTAGCCTCATGGGAGTACCCAGTATATTTTCTTGTCATTCACTCAAAGGATCCTACCAAATTCCACCTTGTTATTTTGGGAATACCTTGGCTAGCCACAGCCAATGCATTTATTGGTTGTAGAGAAGGAGAAATGACGATCTCAAATGGTCTTTCTATCCAGAAACTCACCATTTACCCTCCAACTTAACCTATTATGGAGAATCTATGGTGGCTTGAATGTCCATACGAGAACGAATATTGGGAAGAACCTGTATTACCAAGTGACCATGCATGGGCACTTTAGGATCACACAACAGAGAATGTACTAAACCAATTTATTTATGCTATCACATGTGTGAATTTTCCACAATCTTTTCCCCAATTTGAGTACATGTTTGGGGAAGAACTTCAATAACAATTAGACCCATCCATTTTGTCTTCAACATCTTTTATTTTCGAAATAGATGAGTATGCCATGTCTTATACTATGCCCTACGAGATTAGTCCAGGGAAATGTTTACATATAAACTCTAGGCTAGATACAAACCAACAGAAACAATTAGTAGATATCTTTAAAAAAAATCATGAGCATTTTCCTGGGAATACAGTGACATGAAGGGTATACACCCTGACACATGCATCCATCACATATATACTCAGGTGGAGGTAACACATGTCAGGCAACCCCATAGAAGGATGAACCCAACACTCAAGGATATAGTTAAGGAGGAGATTCAAAATTTTCTAAATGTCGGATTTATCTATCCCATCTCTGATAGTAAGTGGATATCCCTGCTTGTAGTGGTTCCAAAGAAAGTGACTGGAAAATGGAGAATTTGTGTTGATTTCTGAGAACTCAACAAGGCCACTCTGAAAGACTATTTTCCTCTCCCTTTCATTGACCAGGTTCTAGATAGTTTTTTTGGAAAAACATATTTCTCCTTTCTAGATGGGTACAAGGGGTACAACCAGATTCTTATAGCACCCAAGGAATAGGACAATATTGCCTTTACTTGTCCTTGGGGAATATATGCCTATAGGGTCTTACTATTTGGATTGTGTAATTCCCTTGCCACTTTTCAATGCGCAGTATTAGGGATATTTGTTGATCTTATTCATGATTGTGTGGAGGTATACATGGATGACTTCACAGTCTATGGAAACACTTACCATGAAGCCTTAGATAACTTAGAAAAAGTCCTCATCAGATGCCAAGAAATGAACCTATCTGTAAGTCATGAAAAATGAAAATTGTTGTTAACTGAAGGAGTGGTTGTAAGACATCATGTTTCATCTGAAGGAATAAAATTCGATCTTGCAAAGATTGAGGTCATTATTAGACTCCCACCCCCCAAGACTTAGAAAGAGGTGAGAATATTTCTTGGACATGCCAGATATTACTGGCGGTTTATTGAAAATTTTACAAAGATTTCTGCACCTATGTTCGGATTATTAATAAAATATGTTGACTTTGTTTGGACTGAGCAGTGTCAAACTGCCTTTGAAACCCTGAAAGCTAAGTTGTATGTGGCACCAGTTCTTAGAGGGCCCAATTGGACTGTCCCATTTCATATATCCACTGATGACTTTAACACCACAATAGGAGGGGTATTAGGGCAGAAAGAGGACCAGCAATCTTATGCCATTTATTTTGTAAGCAAGAACTTGTCCCCTGCCAAGTTAAACTACATATTCATTGAGAAGGAATTCTTGGAAGTTGTTCAAGATATCAACAAATGTCGTCATTACATTACAGGTTATGAATTATTTGTACACACCGACCATTCTGCCATTAGATTCCTCATGAACAAACCTATAACTAATGGCCGAGTGACTAGGTGGATCTTGTTATTGCAAGAATTTAATATCACTGTGTGTGATCGACCTGGAAAGGATAATGTAGTAGTTAACTTTCTTTCCCAAATAAAAAATGAGGATGATGATATCCCAGTAGATGATAGTTTCCCATATGAGTACCTCTTTTCCCTTTCTGTCAATACCCCATGGTTTGCAGATATGGAAAAATATCTGGCCACTAAGAAGTTACCGTCTCATTTGTCACCTCATGAAAAACGGAAAATTATTACACAAAGTTCTAATTACTCTTGGGTTGGTCATGATCTTTTTTGCATAGGTCATGATTTTATTATTCGTAGATGTGTCCAAGAGGAGGAGGTACCTGATATACTATGAAGTTGTCATGATGGACCATGTGGTGGCCATTTTTTCTGAAAAACGTACAGCATATATAAGGTGCTACATTTGGGTTACTATTGGCCTAGCATTTTCAAAGATGTTGCCAAGTATTTGAGAAGTTGTGATAGTTTCCAAAGGATAGGAAGACCTATGTCATATGATGAAATTCCTTTGCAGGCCCAAGTTATGATAGAACCCTTCGAAAAATGGGCCCTCGACTTTGTAGGACCAATTTCACCCATGTCCCGTAGGAAGAACTATATTTTGGTTTGTACGGACTATGTCACCAAATGGGTAGAGGCAAAAGCCCTATTTAGGGCTACAGAGAAGTTTGTTGTCGAATTCATCTATGAAGACATCTTTAGCCGCTTCAGTTTCCCTCATGAAATTATTACCGACCAAGGCACTCAATTTACTTCCAAGATGATGAAAGAGCTAACAGAGAAATATGGGATTAAACACCGTAAATATTCTCCATACCACCCGCAAGCCAATGGTCAGGTAGAATCCACAAACAAATTTCTGGAAGCCATCTTGACCAAGACTGTTCAGTTACATCACTAGGATTGGGTTGATAGGCTCCTAGAGGTTTTGTGGGCATATCAGACTACCTGGATAAATATCACTGGGCATATCCCTTATGATCTAGTGTACGGGAAACAAGTAATTTTACCTATAGAATTCTAAGTAAGGACATTCTGTATTTCCACAGAATTAGGATTGAACCTGGATGAGGCTCAGAAGCAACGAGACCTACAATTGAATGAGTTGGATGAAATCATGCAAGATGCCATCCAATGGACAATATTAGTCCAAAACTAGAGGAGCAAGTGGCATGACAAGTTTATTAAGAAGAAGCACTTCTAGCTTGGTGATTGGGCCATGTTGTTTGATTCCTGATTCAAAACATTCAAAGGAAAACTCACCACCTGATGGTTGGGCCCTTACGAGGTAGACACTGTATATGAAAATGGAGCTATAAAAATTAAAACAATTGATGATGGACAAGTCTCCTTTGTGGTAAATGGACACCGACTTAAATTTTATCATGAGCCCATTTCCATAGAGGATTTTCTACAGGTCATGTCAGCTGACAAGGCATTGGCCTTAGTAAATGGGGAAGTCCCCCCTTGTTCTTGAAAAAATTCCTAAATTTCCTACTGTACATATGTAAATAGTTTTTTAATTTTGTTAATAAGGCAATTCTAGATATTTATGTAAGTATTTATTTCACCAGGAGTACACAGTTTGAAGGATCTTTCTTCAAAACATTATTACACTTGAATTTTGTATTTTCTAAAGCATCAAATGAATATTGACTTACTGTAATATTTTTGCAAACATTCTCATTTTTTTTAAGGCATTCTAAAGAAATTTCTCTTGAAACTCTTCACCATTGTATAAGGAATTGATACCATAACTATCAAACCTAGAGGACTCTTGTACAGTTTTTCCAAGAAACCTGAGTAAGTGAGTCAAGTGTCTTTATCAAAGAATAATAAGGAGGTCTAATTAGCAGTTAGTCATGGAAACATCACAATAACTACAAAGGAAGAAAGTAAGTTGACCCTAGAGATATCATTATGTTCTTTCTCAATGGTACCATCCACTACACACGAAATAGCTTGATTATATCATATCTTTAGATAGGCCACATCCGCTTAAGTACCCCTTACATCAGGACAATCACTAAGTAATATAACGGAAAGTCATCCTCTAACACAAATACCACCCCAATTGAAAAAAATAAAGAAAAACTTGTTTTCGGAACTGTTCCCCCATCTTCTTGCATAAGCAATCTTATACTAAAATCTTAAAGGATGGAGGGCCAGTCTCTGAGGGTTTAAGAGGCTAACTCGTCGGGATACTAAAAAGGTCTACTGGAAGCGGGTATCGGCCTATGGTATGACTAGGTAAACCTGCCAGAGTACTGAATAGGCTTGCTGGCAGCGGGGCATTCTACCTAGCAAGGGTAATAATCTGACAAAAATAAATAATAAATTTAAACTTGTTCTGATGTACGACATTACTTGCAGACAAAGCTGACATGAAATATGTGTGGTTAGGTTAAGGTTAATGAATCTCATACACTTTCCATTGGGGAATAACTCTAATACTATATTGAAACTCTCTTTCCTACCTCTTCTTATCTATATATAGGATCTCTTATCCTATAGGTGGGGCCATCTCCTAATTGTCTCGTCAAACCAATCTGTGAAATTTTATCTTTACACTTGACATACTATAATTCTTTGGCTATTGGGGGATACTCACTGGTTTCCTATACTTTTATTGTGAGATGTCACAATACTTAGGTGTGGGGTAGGGGTTCATGAGAAATAAGTCTTTGCAAGAATTTTTGTATTATTATCATGATACAGATTATTACATTGATAGTCATGTTATTTTTGAAATTCTTAACTCCTGTGTGCTATAAATTACTGAACACATACTTAACAGACTACTCTTTATCAGTTTATCGTTTCATTACAAGTTGCATATTGTAGGTTTGACAATACATTTGTATGCTTGCTATAACCTGTTCATTGTAGGTTTTTGACATTATATGTCATATGCAAGAATATTGAGTGAGCATGGAGCATTCTGCCTCTGCTCATTTACCATTGTGATTGTCAAAAACACTTCAAATTTGTAGGCTACGCATCATTACATTACCCAAAAGCATTCCATCGAATTCAAATTTCCCACACATGGAAGCTCGCATGCACATGTGTGCAACATACTCCACCATGAGTGCATCCAAAATCGGGTTGGGCACTCTATTATCTCATTTTCCCTTACAATTTTCTTTGCCATGTGTTAAGGAATCACGCCCAACCTATGACAATTCGTCCCCTGTTCAAATCACGCTCATACCGTGCCCAGTTCATGCCATCTCTTGGCTTGATCACACCCTTGCCTGGTAAAATTCACCTCTATCTCAATGCCCAGGAGATACGAACCCTCCTCCTATGCAGACTTGTTTTCCATTCCCAAATTTTCACAGTGCAGAGAAGTGTTTTTGCATGCAGGCTGGGGGCATTTTTCTCTAGCTTACAGGGCCACGATGACGGCCTCTCCATGCAATTCACCCTTGGTTTCGATGGTAAAACAAAACATGTAGGGTCTCTTACCTTTGAATTCACAGAAGAGTCCATTGTTGCAACTACAAATCTCCAAATAATGGGAGATATATGGTTCAAAAACCACCAATTTTCGTGCTCAAGTTATAACAGGGTGTTTAATACTGAATTCGAGAGAATTTCAGGAGAAAAAGGGTATGCTAAGGAGTGGATAAAGGTAGAATTGATTAACCCCCTCATCGTCATCACTGTTGGACACACCTACCACACTTAGAGGGGGGGGTGAATGAGTGTGGGGCTCTTTTTCCCAAAACTTCCCTCTTGCACAAAAACTCATCAATTAGCATTCAACATTTATTCAATACCCATTGTTGTCATTTATAACCAGTTAGATGTGAGCACATATCAGCAATATATTATCAACAAGTCATCACCACAATGAACACAAAGAACACAAGATGTATGTACAATTTTTTTTTTATTACGGACTTCAATCCTTGGGGTTTATCATCAACAACTGAATAGAGTACAACTCTACAAGAGCACCAGCTCTATATGTAAGACTCAGCTTGAATTCTCAGCATCAACTGAGATGAGGCAACAATCCTCAACAGATATCAATCTGTACCATAAGCAAGAGCATCAACCATGCACCAACCTATGCCATACAACTGAATAGAGTACAACTCTACAAGAGCACCAGCTCTCATGTAAGATCTTAATGGATTTTTGTGATTAATCTGAATTTTAAGATCGAATGATTAATGGAATGGATGGACGGACGGATGGAGGATGGAAGGACGGAGGACGGATGGATGGAATGGAATGGATGAAGGATGGATGAATGGATGGACGGATGGACGGATAATGGATGGAGGAGGAAGGAGGAATGGACGGAATGGAATGGAAAGGATGATGGATGGAAAGGAAGGAAGGCAATGGAATGGATGGATGGATGGAGAATGGATGGAATGGATGGAAAGATGAAGGACGGATGGATGGATGGAGGAAGGAATGGAGGATGGATGGAGTGGATGGATGGAGGAATGGATGGAGGACGGAAGGAAGGATGGATGGATGGATGGACGATGGCCGGAGTGGACGGAGAATGGATGGATGGATGGATGGATGGAGTGGATGGACGGACGGAATGGATGATGGATGGATGGACGGACGAGGGATGGATGGATGGAGCCGGACGATGGAAGGATGGATGGATGGATGGATGGACAATGGACGAATGGAATGGATGGTGAATGGAGGAATGGAGGAAGGAGGACATGGACGGACAAATGGATGGAATGGATCGATGGAAATGGGATAGAAATGGAATGGCATGGAAAGGAATGAGATGGAATGGAATGGAATGGATGGAAGGAATGGATGAAGGATGGAAGGAATGGAGGATGGATGGATGGAAGGAGGATGGAATGGATGGATGAAGGATGAAGGATGGATGAGGAAGGAATGGAGGAAGGATGGATGGAATGGGGATGGACGGAGGACGAAAGGATGATGGACGGAGGATGGATGGAATCAGGATGGATGGAGGAAGGAAGGAATGGATGGATGGACGGAGGACGGACGGATGGATGGATGGACGGAAGGAGGGACGGAGGAAGGATGGATGGACGGATGGAGGAAAGCCCGGATCCTGACGGATGGAAATGGACACTTTACACAAACTATATTCACATCTTCTTCTTCTCACTTGTAGAGAAAAATTCATCATCATCATCATTGCATTCAAGGGCTTTAGAGTGTTCTTTACCCTTCATTTGAAATATCCTCATGATCTTCCTCTTGCCAATATCAACACATACTTCTTTGCTTTTATTTTGAAATGTTCAAGATCTTCCTTGTGCTATTATCACATTTAGAAATAATGCATTCAAGAGTTTTTGATGACTTTTTACCTTTTGATGATCTTGATGAGTGGTCTTCAATTTCTTCTTTCTCTCTTGCTTTGATATGTCTCCCCATGGCTTTTAGCTATATATCCTTTGTGGAAGTGCATTGTCCCATGCCTTTGATAGGGCTTGAGAGTCCACTAAGAATCTGTCTTGAGCCAATGCATCATTCTTCTTTCTTTTGAGCTGCAAACTTTGACTTGTTCTTCAACTGGAATGTATCTCAATCATGGTTGCCTTCTAAATAGTTGCTCCCATTGTCATTAAATACACACTCATCTCTATTCCAAATAATAGAATAGTTTTCTCATCAAGGGGATTGAACTTCATCATCCATTTGTGTGTCTATGGATCTCCTTCAAGCTTTGTGCTAAGGCTTGTAGTGAAGGTCTGCCCTGAGTACTACAATTGTTGGACACACCTAACCACACTTCTAGGGGGGGTGAATGAGGTGGGGCTCTTTTCCCAAAACTCTCTTGCACAAAACTCATCAATTAGTATTCAACATTTATTCAATACCCATTGTTATCATTTATAACCAGTTAGAGATGTGAGCACATATCAGCAATATATTGTCAACAAGTCATCACCACACGAACACAAAGAACACAAGATGTATGTACAATTTTTTTTTATTACTTGACTTTAACTCTTGGGGTTTATCAGCAATCAACTGAATAGAGTACAACTCCCCAAGAGCACCAGCTCTATATGTAAGACTTAGCTTGAATTCTCAGCATCAACTGAGATGAGGCAACAATCCTCAATGATATCAATCTGTACCATAAGCAAGAGCATCAACCCCATGCACACCAACCTATGCCATAAACAAGTGCATCAACCAAAGTGCAATTCAACTCAGAATAACCCTGTACTATAAACAAGTGCATCCAACCATGTACCAAGCTGTACCAATCATGTGCCAACCAATCATCAACAATGACTCATCAATATGTACCAACATCATCAACTATACACCTCATGTATGCCAACTCATCAACTACTTGTTTTAAATCCATGTACTCAACATGTACCTCAACCAAAAGCTCTCATCAATTTTAATATCAAAATCTGATTTGTAGCTCTGTAATGACCTGGTGTATATGATCAATCACATTCCTATAAACATTCCTTAACTTTTGACAACAAGAGACTAGCATTTTCTATCAAACTTTCTTTAGTCTCACATGCCTAGTTTTGATTAGTCAACAACCCAACTTGAAGTAATCATAACTTTGAACCTGTAATGTATAAAGATCTGAAACTGATACACAATGTTGGTCTAGTGTGTTTTATACAATTCCTCCATAAGTGGTAATTACTTGAACCCTCTCAGAAAAGGAGTTATAGCAAAAATGACATAATTCCTTTGCTGGAATTCTCTATTTATTCTAGAGAGCGTCCTTGTAGAGCGTGCCCTGCATTAAAATATTTGATGAAATGATCTGAAACTGTTACACATAATACCACAGCCTTTACCAAACCGACACATTTGGTCTCCCTTCATTTGGATTCAGCATGAAGTAGAAGTTATGACGTTTTTACCTGAAAACACCTGATTTTGACTAGTTTCAGACTGCCACAAACCCTAACTTCCACATGTAACCCAAAATACAACGACCCACAAACTGAATTTTTAACCACAGATACTTGGATATGTTTTCTCACTTTCATAGCAATTTCAGGACTAATCACATAGAAGCAAAAAAGAGAAGTGAAAATGGTGAGATGACCTGAAAATGGGATACACCATAGAAAGCACCTTCAAAAGAATTTATCCTTCCTTTGCATTTTCGGCCTTCTTTCTTCACTTTCCCTGTAGGGCTAATGTATCATTGGTAAGCCCTCAGACACATATAGATATTCAATATGCTCAAGTGTATTTCAAATGAGAGAGTCTTGCTTCTTATTTATACTCCAAGTAGTTTCCTTTAAAAACATCTTCTAGGTCACTTGGCCCTACTTTCCCTATTTTAGGTTGGGTCCACTTAATTTCTCCATTAAAATTATTATTGAAATAATATTTACTCCACTTTGTGGTCACTTGACCCATTCTTATTTTTAGGGTTAACCATTTTCCATAAATGTCTCTGATTTTTTTCTAATCTTACTTTATCATTTATTGATTTTTGTCACTTCTCTTGATTATTTAAATAATCCACCTTTGAATAAATAATATTAACCCATTTCAGGTCACTTAACCTATTTTCCTTATTTTTAGGGTTAACCATTTTCCATAAATACCCTTCTTGATTTTTTCACCTTTATTTTATCATTTCTTCTTTAGGTCACTTCTACTTTGACTTACTCTCCAAGCCTTCATGTGAGGGTCCTTCAACTTCTGAGGAAGCCATAACTCTCAAACTGTGAGGGAGTTATGTGACATTCCACATACCACCAGAAATGGTGATGACAAGCACTATCCATATAGGATAGTTTCACCAACAATTTCCTTGATCTTCATCTCATATTCCTCATACAAGCATGGGTCCTCCAACCATTCTTCTTCTAGGATAACTCAATCCATAAAGCGCCTTCCCATGAGGTCTTTCACCTTATATAGAATTCACTTTGAGTTCATCCATTTGTACACCTTATCAACTTGATAAGACAATAATGAGAGCATGGTCCTCCAACCATTCTTCTAGGATAACCTCCAATCCCAGCTGCTTCTTCCTGTGAGGGTTTCACCATAAGGGGACCACTTTGAGTTCAACACAAAGCGTCTTCCCATGAAGACTTTCACCATAAGGGGACCACTTTGGACATATAACATTCTCATCAAGGGAATCATTATATCAACCACTATTTTGGCATCAACCAAATGGATATCAATCAAACCAAAACCATTTATCAATGATATATATGATCCAACAATCTCCTCTAAGTAATCAAACCATTGCATCAATGACAACATTGGATTGTTTAATCCATACCTTCACTTTCCATTGAGATTAGTGTTGAGTTTATACCACTAGAATTGTCCCTTGTTGTCAAGTGCCATCAAGATATTATAATACACCGAAGACATTCACACAACCACCAACATTACATTTGAATTTCCAAGGTTAAAAGATAGTTTTCGCTTTCATAGGCTAAAAGATAGTTTTCTTCTCTTCCATAGATTAGAAGAGATAGTTTTCTTGCTCTCATATATTAGAAGATATAGTCTCTTAATTTTCATAGTTTCAAAAAAGATAGTTTAATTGCTATTGTAGGGTAGATAGTCTTGCTTCTGATAGATTAGATAGTAGTTTTATCGCGAGATTAATAATTAGTTGGCGGTTCTTCTTTCTTTCAATAAGATAGATTTCTCATGCATTAGGAAATAGTTTTGTACTCAAGCATTTAGTCCACTTTCCCCAGAGGCTGTGATAGTTGTTCAATGAGAAGCCTTTAATGTGATTGCTCTGCAATAGTTAGTTTGTTTCTTTTTATTATTACCTATTCTTCTGTTTTAGTAGGTTAGTTAGTTGTCTTTCCTTACTTGCCTATTTCTTTAGTAGGCTAGATAGCTATTCATGCAATTTGTTTATTTTCTTTAATATGTTATTTAGTTGTCTTTGCTTATTTGTTTATTTATTTTCTCTATAGGTAGTTACCTACTTGAATATATATAGGCTATGTTAAAGAAGTTTTCTTTGGCTACTTTCTTTTGTCATTTTCTTATTATGCTTAAATATTTGTGTTTTCTTATTGTTATGAACTAGTTTGCTTCAAGTAGGGTTTTTACTTGTTTTCTTAGAACTATCCATCGATCCTTGGCCCAAAAGTACTTAGGTTACCTAGTTTCAAGTTGCTTAGTAGGGTTTTCTCATTAGATAGCTTTTCTTGAGTAGATTAGCCTTAGATATCTACCTTCCTTAGTTAGACTATACTCCTACCAGCCCTTCTACCTTTGGCATATATTTTTCTACAACTCTAAGTTTACTTACCTCGGGTTGACAATTTAATTGAGGGTTTTTACCATTTTTTTAGTGCATATACAACACCCATCAGTGTCCACCATTAGAATAATCATCTTCACTACTTTAAAATCCCAAATTGAAGGAAATTCTTCATCATCTTGCTTAATGCCTTGAAAATATTCACTTGGAAGAAAATATTCATCGATGCCTTGAAAATCCTCACTTGGAGGAAAATCATCATCATCAACATTGTTTCCTTTAAATTCCCACTCATGAAAGAGTCTCCACCATTGGTATAATCATTTTCACTACTTTTATAATCCCCACTTGAGGGAAATTCTTCATCATCCTCGTTACTGCCTTGAAAATCCTCACTTCGAGGAAAATCTTCATCATCTTCATCAATACCTTGAAAATATTCACTTGGAGAAAAATCATCAACATCAACATTGTTGCCTTTAAATTCCCCACTCAGGAAAGAGTCTTCACCATTGGCATAATCATCTTCACTACTTTGAAGATCCCCACTTGAGGTAAAATCTTCATTATCCTCATTAGTGCCTTGAAAATCCTCGCTTGGAGGAAAATATTCCTCATCCTCTTCAGTACCTTGAAAATCCTCACTTGGAGGAAAATCATCATCACCAACATTGTTTCCTCTAAATTCCCCACTCGGGAAAGAGTGTCCACCATTTGGCATAATCATCTTCGCTACTTTCAAAATCCCCACTTGAGG
>SNQJ01S0004972.1:150889-194060 GCA_010110895.2 Picea sitchensis
CCCACAGAAATAGAAAAACCAAGCCAAGAAACCAATACTCTCATCCCCCTCCAAAATGCTTCCTCCTCCCAAAATAAAATCCTCCTCCCAAAAGAATGCCTTCCACCATAAGGCTCTCCCCGTCATATTCCCCCTTCACTGCCCTTTCCTCATTTACCTCCTTACCTACCCATAGTTAATGTCCCTTATCCTTTCATTTATTATTTTATCCCCTTGTATTTATTATCTTATCTTATCTTATCCTTACATTTAATGTCCTATCCCCTCCCGTATACTTAAGTCTTAATAAATTAAATTATTAACCCCATTAATTCTTTACTCACATAATTAAAGAGTTGATTAATAATTAATTAATCATTGACAGTTATGAACAAATAATTAATGNCCTATACATTTATTTAAGCAGGGTCATTATAGATATTGAGAAAATTGTTCAGGCATTCTTAGTTGTGGGTGTCATCTTCCCTAGTACAAGCCCTTATTCATATCCCATGGTAATGGTACTAAAGAAAGAAGGTACTTCGTGTATGTGCCTTGGTTTTCTAGCTCTCAACAAAATTACCATCAAAGATAAATTTCCCATTCCATCATTGATGACCTTTTGGATGAACTTTCTGGTGCTCAATTCTTTACCAAACTTGAAAAGTGTTCTCGCTACCACCAGATACACATGAAGGATGGTGATATTCCCAAGACTGACTCCCTTAGTCACGAAGGCCATTTTGAGTTATTGGTCATTCCTTTGAACCTATGTAATGCACCCTCCACTTTCTAAAGTCTCATGAATCATGTCTTACGACCCTTTGTCCGTCATTTTGTACTAGTCTTCTTTGATGATATCATCTTTTACAATAAAACTTGGCAAGCCCATCTTTCTCATGTGGATAAGGTGTTACACTTACTTTCTTAGCATCAATTCTTTCTCAAATGGTCAAAATGTGCCTTTGGGGCTTCCGAAGTAGAATACCTGGGCCATATTGTTGGTAAGGATGGTGTCCATGTGGATCCTAAGAAAATTGAAGCTATGAAGGATTGGCCATGCCCTAAGACTCTTAAAATTTTGCAAAGTTTCCTTGGTTTAACTGGATGCTACCAATTTAGAATTATGGAAATATTGTAGACCCACTCACTTCCCTCCTTAAGAGAAATGATTTTAGTTGGAATGTGGTCACTGATCAATCCTTCCAAGCTTTGAAAGAGGTGATGTGTATGAATCCAGTACTGGATTTTCCTAAATTCACAAAGACTTTTTTTTTGGAGTGTGACACCTCCGGGAAAGGAATTGGGGCAATTATTATGCAAGAAAATAGACCATTGGCCTTTACTAGTAAACAAATTTATAAGAGACACTTGGGAAAATCCACATATGAAAAGGAAATGTTGGCTATTTTGCATGTGGTGGATATATGACATCCTTACTTTCTTGGGAAACACTTCCAAATTAAAATTGATCATTGTAGCCACAAATGTTTTTTGGAACAGTAGATTTCATCCTCTTAGCAACATAAGTGGTTGACCAAAATGTTCATCTATTATTATGATATAATTTACAAGAAGGGAAAAGAGAATGTGGTCGTTGATGCTCTTTCCAAGAATTATGAATAATAAGGGTCCCTCCTTTCACTCTCCTTTATTGTAGTCAATTGGTTGAATGGAGTTCACCATGAATGGTTCCAAGATCCCAAACTTTCTAGCATGATCCAACAACTATAACAAGCCACTATTGCATATGTGGGATACACTTGATAAAATCAGGAGCTTCGCTATAAAGGCCATATGTATTTGAACAAGCCATGAAGTAAGCCTTAAAACCATATCACTTTCCCACTGACTCTTGAAGGGTTTCTTTATTTATTTATTCCCTTAAGACCTATCCATATACCTTAGTGTAGGAGCTACCCTACCTTGACAACCTGATAAAGTTGGATCCTCTACTGGAGAGTGCCCTTGACCTATGTGTCCACTATCTGATCAGTCGATGCATGTTCCATGTAGTCAGGGTTGAGATCTATTGGTTTCAGTTGTTTTGCGATCTCTGAGGTGTCCAATAATGGTGGAAAATATTGTTGAAAGGGGTCCACATTGAAAAATGGGTGCAAGCCAAGGAAGGGTGGATTGTTGAGCTCAAAATCATTGCTACCCATAGCCTTGGTGATAGTTTAAGGCCCATAGATAAGTGGGAAAAGATTTTGATGGGGCCCTGTAAGGAGCTCTTTCTGCAAATGTAACCAGACCTTGTATCCCACCTGAAACTGGTGTAGTACCTTGTGTTGATCATGGCATTGCTTGTAATTAGCATTGGCTTCCTAAAAAATCTCATGGATCTGTTGGTGTTGAATCCACTCAATGAATCTAGTGGCTTTGTCAGCCTCAAACTGAACATGGGAAGATTATGCCTATGTGGTTGCAAGAGGTAGTGAAACATAAATGGGACCCAAGGGTTGGAATCCCAGCCCCACTTGAAATGGGCTATGGCCGATGGAGCTATGGAGAGCCTCATTGTAGTTGTGATGAACATAGGGAAGAATATCATCCCATGTACGTGGATTCTTAGAGTTGTAC
The DNA here is from genome assembly GCA_010110895.2 of Picea sitchensis. Taxonomy (NCBI): domain Eukaryota; kingdom Viridiplantae; phylum Streptophyta; class Pinopsida; order Pinales; family Pinaceae; genus Picea; species Picea sitchensis. The sequence continues at coordinate 153,452 of SNQJ01S0004972.1, forward strand.
ATGTGCAGGATGTGAAAAATAATCCAATTGACGACCTCTGTTTGGCCATTGGTTTGGGGGTGGAAAGCAATGGATTTAGTGAGCTTGGTGTCTAACAATGACCAGAGACTCAACCAAAATGTGTTGAGGAACCTGTTGTCCCAATCGGATATGATGGTCTGTGGTATCCCAAAATGGACCCACACTCATTCGAAGAATATCTTGGCAGTATCTTCCACTGTGATTCTCTTCTTGCAGGTTGTGAGCATGGGAATCTTCAAAAATTGATCAACTACCACAAATACAAAATCATTGCCTTGCTTGGTGGATGGAAGGCCAGACATGTAATCCATCGAGATGGATTCCCAAGGCCTCTCGGGAGTAGGAAGAGGGGTGTATAAACCTTGCTTCTTGATGGTTGGCTTGGCAATGGCACATGGAGTGTAAGGTATGATATACTTGTTGACATCCTGTCAAAGTTTTGGACAATAAAAATGTTTCTATAGAATAACCAAAATTTTCTCCACGCCAAAATCTCCTAACATTTGACTATAGTGAGCCTCCCAAATCAGATTTGCACGCTCGCTTGCAGGAACAAAAAGATGGCCCAGATTGCATAATAGTCCATCTTGAATGTGAAAATTGGTGACATTCGTGCATGTACCCAAGAGCTGATAGGTGGTGGCGAATTCCAGATCTTGCTAATAAAGTTGGGGCCACTCAGATTCCTCATTCCCACAAGAATGGAGCACAGTGGTGACTGCAGCCACGAGAGGTCGACTAAGGTAGTTAGTGACAAGATTTATGCTCCATGTCTTATACTTGATGTTGAGATGGAATTGATGCATGTACGTGGACCACTTCTGATGGCGATCGTTCTGCAACTTCCCTTGTGTCTGTATGAACCGCAAAGGCTTGTGATCAATGTGGATGATTGTATCCTTTCCCATAATGTAATGTTTCCATTGACGACGGGCTTGTACAATGAAATACATTTCCTTGTCATAGGTGGGGTATTTCTGGATAGTATCTGAGAGTGTCTCACTATGGTATGCTACTGGATGACCATGTTGAGTGACAACTGTGCCTACAACATAGTCAAATGCATCAGTCTCAATATTGAATGATTGTTGCAGATCAAGTAAGGAGAGTACTAGAGCTGAGCATAAGCGATGCTTCAGATCATTAAGTTCTCATTGTTGTTACATCCCCCACACAAAATTTTACCTGCCATATCCCTTGGTCACTTGGTTGAGGGCCCATGCAATATGGGAGAATCCCAACATGAATCGTCGGTAGAAGTTAGTCCTAAGAAGCTTCAAAGCTCGATTAGTGTGGTCAGGGATGGCCAGTCACAAATGACTTGGATATTAGCTGGATCAACATGCACCCCATGCTCACCAACAATGTAGCCCAAGTATTGGACCCTCTTCATTCCAAAGGATCATTTTTCCAAGTTGGAATATAGCTTGTGCTGCCACAGAGTGCTCAAAACCTGTTGAATATGTTGCATGTGCTCCTCCCATGTTCTGTTGAATATGTGGATGTCATCCAAATATACCACCACAAAAGAGTTGGTGAAGGGTCTTAATACATCATCCATCAACCTCATGAAAGTGGATGGTGCATTTGTTAAGCCAAATGACATGACCAACCAGTCAAAGAGACCTTCTTTAGATTTGAAAGCTATCTTCCATACATCAGTTGGTCCGATGGGAACCTGGTGGTAGCCAGACTTTAGGTCAATCTTGTTGAAGAACTTTCCCCCCTTAAGTTGGTCAAGAAGGTCATCAATTCTGGGAATTGGGTATCGGTTCCTGACTGTGATTTTTTTTAATGCTCTATAATCAATACAGAGCTGCCATGTCCTATTTTTCTTCTGCACCAATACAATTGGGCTTCCGCAAGGGGAGGAGCTGGGTTTGATGTGCCCCTATTGAAGAAGCTCTTGGATATGACGCTTGATTTCATCATTTTCTATCAGCAAGCGATGATAGAATGGTCCATTAGGCAAAGGTGCATGGGGGGTTAGATCAATTGGATGCTTGACTTGGAAGTACGTCGGTACCCCGGTGGGTGAGGATAATATGTCTTTGTACTCTTACACTATCCCATCCACTTGCTTCTGCTATAAAGAGAGGCTTTTTGTAGAGGCCACAGATGTGGAAATGACCTTCTGCTTATTGTGAGCATGGATCCCAAAGAAGACAAACTTCCTGGTCTGTGAAATGACCTTACTACATTTCTTAGCGTAGAATAAAGAAATAGTGGTAGGTGGCGCTACCTATGGTATCATGTACAATTGTATACCCAAAGTAATAATAACACTACAGGGTCTAGACTCATACATAGCATGTCGCTTTCACAAATATGGTTGTCCGAAAAGAACATTAAAACTTAAAGGGGAGAAATATCACATAATACCTCGTCTTTGAAAGGCTTGATGTCGTAGGGCATATGTCATTGTTGGCTAACACAGAGATCTCTTCCTTGGTGAAGCCAACTGATGGTGTAGGGATGTAGGTGCGGTGTCGTTGGCAGGTCTAGCCACTTGACGACCTCTTCTGATATCAACTTCTTTTGACTGTCGCTATCGATAATGAAATGAAGTGGAGCCCCATTTAACCACATTTGTGAGTGAAAGAGGCATTCCCCTTCCTCTGGTTCTTCTAGTTCGCTTGGCTGGAATTTGGTGGTAGCGACAGTGGCACTGGGTTCAACATTGATAATCCGCTTCCCTCCTTCTGGATTTGATTTGGAGTCAGAATCATCCTATGACTCAGAATCTTTCAGCTCAACCATGAGTGACTGCTTGGAGCGATATTCTTCGGTGTTGTGCCAAGGGATTTTATGGTATTCACACCATTTTCCTGTGTCCTTATTCGACTTTTCATTACCCTTCTTGTGTTGTGGCTTGGAATGGTTGTACTAAGAGTGGCCATATTTTCTCTATCTCTTGTTTTGTGGGTTGGGGCTGCCTTTGCCCTGCTTTGACTGTGAGGAGTTTGTAGATCCAAACTCTCGCCTCTTCTGCTTAAATTTCTTCTCGATCTTGACATCATATCTATAATCCGTACCCAATGATGCGATGTCTAGAAACTCCATTTTTGTTTGAATGTATCTATGCAAAAAACCGTGGTATTTTAGCACCGGATGTCGCTTAGAGTCTTTGATACCCAATTTGGTGCACAGGGTATGGAAAATATTGGTGAAATATGGTACTGTCTGGTCCCTTTCCTGATGTAGGGTGGTCCATCTTGTGTACTGGTCATCCTAGCTTCCAACATGGTAGTAATTTTTTTTAATGGCATCCCTGAAGGAATCCAATGTGGGGGCGACCACAAATATTGCATATTCCTCTATGGCCCTTTTCTCAGAGTAAGAATCGCACTAGTCCTTAACATGGGGGACGACCTTGAGGAGTGCAAAAGTAATCTTTTCCCTATTGGAAAAATTGTGGACTGAAAAATACCCTTCGAGCAGATTCAACCATTTATCTACAAAATCCGCATCTACCAGTCCTTCAAATAATGGAATATAAAAATTTACATGTATCTTGAAGGGGGTTGCATGGCCGCTTGATGAAGATGCATCTCCTGTGGGCAGTCGCTGAAGGATATGTGCAAAGTTGTCCATCATTTCATTCCTTTGTTGCACAAGGGCTTCCTCGAGAAACATTTTAAAAGGATCTCGTGCTCCATCATCTTTATTTTTTTCCCCCATGGGTTGTTGTTGGGCTCGGAGTGACCGATATTGCAAATGCTTGATTGGTTTGAGTCCCAAATTCTTATACGCAGATCTTGTCAGGGACATGCACGAAGAAAAATAAATGAAGAGCAAACTGCTCTAATACCTCTAATCCAGATTTATGAGTGGAACAAAATGAATAATAGACTGAATACAATAAAATAGAGATACAAAGAAAAACAATAGGTATCCAGTGAATAATAACTTCTATTGAATAAATGAAATAGGATGAAACTATAAAACTGCAGAACTGAAAACAACTTTCTCGAATGGTGGTAGCTATCTCTAAGAAGAGAGGTGGCTGCCATGGGCATTCGTCTGAGAAGAATGATTAAAATGAGGATGCAAAGGCCCTTTTAACATTACTCATGAATTCCAAAACCCTAGACATCCAAAAACCTAATCCTAGGAGATGAAACACCAAAAGTTATGTGGGCCCCGATGGGTAAGTTTGTACCTCAACTTCCCAGGATCGTAACTTTTTCATACGACCTTCGTTTTAGGCACATGATAGCCCATTGGAAAGGTATTATCGATACCTACACATCATTCCATTAAAATCTAACTTAGTATATAGTTTATTTTGCCAAGCCAAAAAAAAATCTGTTTAGAGCCCCAAAACGACCAAGATGTGCTGACATGAAAAATTCCAAAATAAGCCAGTTGGATTAGGTGGGAGGCCACCGGTATCCACCTGGAATATGTGTATGGATTAATACAACCCTACAAGTGTAGAACCCAAAATTACAAATAATTACAAAACAATGTGCTCAACTAAAAACTTTCAAGAGGAGCCAGTTGGAATAGGTGGGTGGCCACCAATATCCTTAGAACCTTGGACGATGAAAATATGGGCTTGGTATGAGCAGATTCAGTCATGATGGCACACATATGGGATTCAAGCCCATAGGATGGGTAGAGTACCCAAAACCTTACTTATCCACTGGATCAGGGACATTGCAAAAACATACAACTAGAGACCTTGCAGAGACAAGATGCAACTCCCTCTAGCCTGGATGAAACACTTATATCTTGAACGTTGGCCCTATTTTGATGATGACATCATTTTATAGGGTTTGATGGAGCTAGTTTTTGGTGGACACCTGGGTTACTGATGGTGGTTGGCATGGATTTGAGGGAGGAGAGACATCATTTTATCCCACCTCACTCTGGATTGATGCCACATTGCCTTTGGAGGCCTCCTCATTTCCCAAGAGGGCTTGATGTCTCAGATGTGTGTCTTATTTATGATGTATTTTTCATTTATTACATTTTGTAAGGGTTAAATGAGGGGTCAAACCCACTTATAAATAAACATTGACATGTTATGTGGACAAAGTGCTAGCCTAGGATCATATATAAAGGCTAGCACTCATTTTCATTTGGATCATCATCTTTCCTCACCATTTTTGGGGTAACACTTCTACTTATTCACTATTTCATCCTTCTTGGTATTTATGTCTCGTGCACTATGCTTGGATATGGTATATTGTGGATGGTTTGTTGATTTTGGATGGATATTTATGCAAATAGGGTTTTGTTCTCTTGTCTTCTTAGATAAAGTAAGTAATTTTCTGCAATTTTATGTTGTATTGTTGATATAAATGGTGAAATATCTATTTTTTTGCAAGGATTCTTGTTTATTGAAACCCTAAGAGAGAAACATAAGTGCTTCTTCCTCTCACAAAGTTTTATTTTTCGAAAGTTTGTGAATTGTCCTTGCTAGGATTAGAAACCTAAAGCCCTAAAGTGCTAGGTTTTTAGGATTTTATCCCTAGACAATTGATCTTTGAATTAAGTGAATCTAGAAGAAGGGATAAATGATATATAGGGCCAAAAAGTGCTTGCACCCTAGACTTCCTTCTCCTCAAAGTCTAAATCCTACGGCCCAAATGTGCTTGCACATTAGGGTTTAGACTCTACCTCTTGGCTTCAACTAGATCACCCTTCAATCTTGGATGCATTTGAGACTCCATAGCCTTAGAATAGTAAAGGAACTAATCTAGAAGTAACTCTTGTGATGAAATCAGTTGTTAAAACCTTTTTCCAAACATTGCAAGTGATGTACTAAATCTACTAACTCTAACCCTAGCAAACTCACAATATTATCTGTTGTTGTTATAAAAATATTCTACAACCATCTAAAACTACATTCAATTGTTGCATACACTCATATAAGGTGGCCTAACTTGTTCATAAATCTCTTCTAGCAACTGGATAATATTGCATTTGATGAATGCTTACTTTTCATGTTAAATTGCCACATTTATGAGCATCGATTTTTGTTGTTGTTACAAATAATTTACTATTGCTATATGATTGTTTACTGTTGCAAGTTAGTAACAACCAATGCAATTTGAATAGTCTAGTGTCTAAAGAGGTTATTGTTGCATACTTTAGCTTGGTAGTTGTTATATATATGCCACAAAGTGTTCTTGTTATGAGAAGGTACAACAATCTATCTCACAACCTCTCTTCCCTTCCTAGACCTAGACCAACTAACCGATGATCAAGATAGGGGGTGGTAGGCTTAGCTACTAAACTTTCTATTTGATCCCTTGAGGTCACTAGGGAAGCCTCTCTTGTTGTGGACCTCTTGCATCACTAAAATGAGGGAATATCCTACAAAGGTGAAAATGGTATTTTCTTCCATATTTACGCAATATTTGGGGAACTTGTGGATGGATTTGCACAAGTATAATTCATGCGATAACATTTTGGCATTGTTTTCGGGGAGGATTGAGTCATTCTCCTCATTTCTTTGGTAAAATTTTGCAAGGCCATTATCTTACAAGTTTACCTGGAGACTCCACTGAAGGTGATTCACTCAGTTTCCTTTGATGATCCTAAAGGGACCATTTGGAGACTCCAAAAAGCTCAAGGAGGAACACTAACCCTCCTAAGACATACAAGAGAAGGGTTCCTCACAACTCACCTTAATTAAATCCTTGTTCGGTGGAAACCTTCCTTTATCTCTAATGGCTCAAAAGCGATGAGTATCCAATATCTTTAAGCCTTTAGACATGTATTTTTTCCCAAGATACCTTCAATATATGCCTCCTAAGTTCGAAAAGTGGTTTCCCAAGTTTTTCGGTAATGATGTGACTACTGTTGAAGAGAATTTGGATATTTTTTGGGTCGTTTTCCAACTTAATCCTGTGAGTGATGATTATGAAGATTAGTGATAAAAATCTTCTCATCCACTTTCACTAATGACTCTAGGAGGTGGTACAATTGTATCCCTAGAAAAAGTATTAAGCCTCGGGACTAATTTGAAGAGACCTTTATGAAAACATGAGGTGCTAAGGAAGATCCCATGTTATTGTTGTTGTGACTTACTGAAATAAAAAAGATAGAGAATGGAATTTTCAAAGATTTTGATTTCAAGTTTGAAAATTTTCTCCAATAGATACCTAACAACATTTTCCATGAAAAATATCATCTCCTTTTCCTCTATGTTAAGGCCTTCCCAGGACATTTTGGGTTCATGCTCAAGGACAAGACTCCAAATATCATTGAAGAGGCCCAATAAATGGCTGCAAAACTTGAGGCTAATCTTTCATCCTGCAAGTTAGAACCTTTCATGCCCCAAGAGACAAGGTTGAGACAAAACCAAGAAAATAACACAATGTTGATCCCACCAAGATATTATCACTCCATGGGCATACAGTATTGAAGAAGAAATAAATGACCTCACCAAAAATCAAACCCTAATGATGAACACGATCACTAATTTGGAGAGGGAAAAACAACAAGCCATCAAGCCTCCTTTTATGGGTCAACCTCATAGATCAAATCAAGCATGGAAACCAAGGGCCCCAAATGAACAAAGGGTTTCCAACACTCTAGATACTTCAAATTTTATAATTCAGGAAGAGACTCCTTGGTGTCTACCTTGTGGGGATTCACATTGGGAACATGAGTTCCCAAGGATTAATCAGGAACCTGATCACACAAATGTCTTTGATACCATACAATATATATTTTCCATATCTCCCCAAGAGTGATTGAATATCACACCAAAACAACTTGAGGAAGCAAGAGAGAAGAATCCAAGAGGGATAGGATGGATATCATAAATAAAATGGATGAGGAATGAAAGGAAAATATTAGGAAGAGAGAATTACAAGTGTACACCAGACAAACAAATGCACCCCAAGATATTCCTAGTGACCCTATATTCCCTCAACCAAGGCATCCTCCACCACCTACAGACAATGTTCCTCCTAATTCCACTTTTCCAAAGAATAATGACATAGATTTGAACATTGACATAAATTATGTCTTGGAAAAGATAAACATGCTTGTACCTCTAACATAAATCATTAAGATCCCTTCGATGAGAAGAAAAAATTGAGAAATTATTTAGAGTACAAGGGGAACTTGTAGACTCTCCCGTGATGCTGCAGGCTAATAATTTAATACCACAATATCATGAGCACCCACCTTTTTACATTTCCTTGGAAATGAATAATAAGAGTTTGAACAACTGTATGCTTGAATCTGGGGTGGGTGCAAATGTTATGGAATTGAAAGTAATGCGACAAATAAGTTAGGAAGTCACAAGGCCTTATAGAAATGTCCAAGGGATTGAATCCATGGCTATTCCCACATATGGTGTGATAGAAAATTTGAAGGTTTTCCTTTATTGATATCCCGATATAGTTTTCGTGATGGGAATTGTGATCATAGATTTCCCATATGTTTTGGGAATGATCTTGTCTAGAAAATTTGATGCAATGTTGGTTGGTACCTTACAGATGGATTTTACTTATGTTACTATACCAATGGATGATGAAATCTATTCCCATATACCCAACCTACCAATGGAAATGGATCATGTTGAAGAAATTGACCTTGACCCTAAAATTGAGGATCCCTTAGAGAATCTCCCTGAGAAGTTCAAAGAATATCCTCCATACTTTTTTCGAGATGACCTCCCTTTCACACAAGAAGACAATTTTGATGATATAGTGTGGCATAAAATGGAGGATTATCAACAACAAATAGACAGGTACAAAGACAAAGTAGTTGGCTCTATCACAATATTGAAGAAGAGTGGTAAAGAGTTGTTGATTAGATCGAGCCAAGAAGATATTATTGCAACGAAATCACACACCCTCCCTCGAAGAAATATAATAGGGTAATTAAATAAACATTTGATTTCAAAGGAGGGGATTACAAACAAGGATAATTGGTCTTACAGTGGGATACAAGGAAAGGCCAGCCTAACACATGAAAGGAATTTGGAAAATTTTGGCTAGGTCCCTATAGAACTGAAGAGAAGTATGTCAATGACTTCTACTACTTATCCATGTTGAAGGGAAGGGGATGACACTACCCATTAGTGGGTCCCTTCTCAAGCCCCATCATGGGGACGAGACTTGACTTCTCAAAGATAACATAGTTTAGATTAGGTTAGGTAGGGCATCTTGCATCTTGCATTGCTTTTGTATATATGTTGCATCATGCATTCATGATAGTATAGTATTGAATCTTTCTTGTATAAATTGCATTCTCATTTGTATATAATGAATACATGTTAGGAAATTGCACTTAATCATTGTATATTTTTTCTTTATCATTTGGTACCTTAGTGAAAAAAATTTCCTTTCGACATGGTTTTGGATTTATCGCTAACTATGGTATATCACATCCATCGACTGATACTTATAAAGGGTGGTTTTGTTTGAAGTGGATGTAGGATTGCATGTCTTGAACAACCAGAGATGTTGAGGTTCTCATCCACTCTACATTGAGAACATGTCCCAATGTTGGAGCCATATGTTACCCCTCCATGCCTAGGGGTAACTGGAGGAGATCATGTCTTGTGGCCCGCAATGGAGAACATGATCCCGACCATGATTATGATCAACATGTCCACATATGGTATCCCAATATCCCCTCTCATTCACCTTTATATATACAAGTAAACCAAGGCTCATCAAATCCAAGTAACCCAGTGTATGGGAGATGGTAAACCAATGTCACCATGAGGTATTTTAGTGCTTCTTTCATGTAAAGTGTTGTGACTAATTTTTTGGGCATGTGGATGAGAATATTTCGTTGAAGTTGGATAATGGATCACTTGCTTGGGAATTTGTGTTAGTTGCCTTGTTTCAACCTGGTAGTCAACTTCAATGCCCTAGTCATGTGTTGTCACTGCCCATGGAAAATGGGTACTACTAGGGGGGGATCACAAGGGTAACATTCCATTCCCCACCATACCTAACACTTTCCATCCTGGAGCCTCTCAAAGTGTACCAAACTTTGGTAATGGGTCATGGTACATTCTCTCATGAGAATAAGGGGATGAATGTCCATATGTCGATGCATATTCTCTATACATGTATGTTATTGCTAAGTGATAAAGGCCACCATAAAATCCTCGGGATAACTTGATCTCTACCCCCTCTAATGGTAATCGCCCCTGTCCGAATGTGAATGAATGCACAAAATTATAAAGGACAATAGCCTAGTAAAAATGAAGGAATGAAGCTTGAAACATTATAAGGGGGACTTGCAAATGATAATTGGGTATCAAAAGGAAAAATAAGGGGTTCATAATGAAAAAGTAACAAGGAAAGGTTATCTCAAGCTAGAAAGTACTCCCTCAACAAAGGTGGTCATAGAAATGGATTAAATGACACTATGAACTATGAAGTAAGCCCTAAAACCATATCACTTTCACACTTACTCTTGAAGGGTTTATTTATTTCTTGCTTCCCTTGGGACCTATCCCTCTACCTAGGTCTTTTATTTTCTTTCTAGGAGGCACACCTAATAGGGTTGGATGAAGGCCCTCCCATACTTAAATTTTCCAAATCACATGGGGTCTTGGGTTGATGTGATGCTTGAAGGGGATACTGAGGTGAACTATTTACATTGATTATATATTAAGTTGCAAATTACTTTGCATGATTTAAGAACTGATGTTTATTATGAACCTTGGCTAACCTTGTCTTATACTTTGTTTTGTTTTGGATGGCCCGAAGATGGTTCTTTGAGGGACATACTGGGCTTGTAACCATGACATTCTTCCTTTATTGTAGGACCTTGGCATGTGTGATGGAGAGTAGTGGGTCATCTAGTGACTCACCGACCTCATAAATCATCTCTCACATCCTTAGAACATTGGACGATCGAAAGATGGGCTTGGTAAGAGAAGATTCATTCATGATGGCACAGAGATGAGATGGAATCCCATAGGATGGGAAGATTACCCCATAGCTTAATTACCCAATGGATCAGGGATGTTGTAGCAGCATAAAACTATGGACCATGTAGAGACAAGATGAAACTCCCTCCATCATGGATGCAACACTTAGATCTTATACGTTGGCTCTATTTTGATGATGATGTCGTCTTCTAGGCTTTGATGGAGCTAGGGTTTCGTGGATACCTAGGTTATTGATGGTGATTGGCATGGATTTGAGGGAGGAGAGACATAATTTTCTCCCATATCACTATGGATTGGTTCCACATGGCCTTTGGATGCCTCCTCCTTTCCCAAGAGGGCTTGACGTCTCGCACGTATGGCTCATTTATGATGTATTTTTTCATTTATTACATTTTGTAAGGGTTAAATGAAGGGTCGAACCCACTTCTAATTAAACATTGTGAACAAATATCTAGCCCAGGCTTATATATAAAGGATAATGATCATTTTCATTTGGATCACCATCTTTCCTCAATGCCATTTGTGGGGTAACACTTCTACTTATTTTCTATTTCATCCTTCTTGTTCTTCCTCTCTCATGCGCTATGATTGGATATGGTCTCTTGTGGATGGTTTGTTGATTTTGGATGGATATTTTTGCAATTGGGGTTTTGTGCTCTTGTCTTCTTGGATAAAGTAAGTATTTTTCCACAATTTTATGGTGTATTTTTTATGTAAATGGTGAAATTTATATTGTGTTGCAAGGATTATTGTTTATTGAAACCTTAAGAGAGGAACATAAGTTCTTCTTCCTCTCACAAAGTTTTTTTTGTCCAAAGTTTGTGAATTGTCCTTGCTAGTGTTAGAAGCCTGAATCCCTAAAGTGATAGTTTGTTAGGATTTTAGCCCTAAAGAATTTATCTTTGATCTAAGTAAAGCTACAAGAAGAGAGAAATGATATCTAGGGACCAAAAGTGCTTTCACCCTAGACGTCCTTCTCCTCAAAGTCTAAAGCCTAAGGCTCAAATGTGCTTGTGCCTTAGGGTTTAGACTCTACCTCTTGGTTTCAACTAGATCAACCTTCAAGATTGGATGCATTTGAGACTCCATAGCCCTACAATGTTAAATGAACTAATATAGAAGTAACTCTTGTAGTGAAAGTAGTTGTTAAAACATTTTTCCAAACCTCTCAAGTGTTCTACTAACTCTACTAACTCTAACCCTAGCAAACTCACAATATTATTTGCTATTGTTATAAATGTTGCTACAACCATCTAAAACTACATTAAATTGATGCATACACTCATCTAAAGGTGTCCTAACTTTAAAAAAAAATATCTTCTAGCAATTGGATAATCTTGTGTTTGATGAATGCTTACTTTTCATGTTAAATTGCTACATTTATGAGCACTAATTATTGTTGTTGTTACAAATCATTTACTATTGTTATATGATTATTTAATACTACAAATTTGTAACAACCAATGCAATTTGAATAATCTAGTGTCTAAAGAGGATATTGTTGCATACTTTAGCTTGGTAGTTGTTATATATATATGTTTGTGTGTGTGTGTGTTCGAAAGTGTTATTTTTCTAGGTAGGTACATCAATCTATCTCACAACCTCTCTTTCCTTCCTAAACATAGACCAACTAATTGATGATCAAGATAGGGGGCAATAGGCTTGGCTACTAAACTTGCTATTTGATCCCTTGAAGTCACCAGGGAAACCTCCCTTGTGGTGGACCTCCTACATCATTATAATAAGGGAAGATCCTACTTAGGTGACAGTGATAGTTTCTTCCATAGTTACACAAGATTTGGGGATCTTGTGGAGGGATTTGCACAAGTACAAATCCTACGATAACAGTTACCACTCGCTAAATGGTGGTACAATACCACTTACCATGGTATCACTCACATGATTCCCTTTGAGGTGGTCTATGGTCAAAATCCACCCTTTGTATTATCTTACCTGTCTGGTGTATTTAAGGTCTAGGAGGTGGATAGAACCCTTACAAATCGATTTGACATTCTATGCACGCACAAAGACAATTTGGTCATAATCGAATCAAGCAACAAGATGATCAACATTGTTCCAAACACAATTTTTCTAAAGGTGACCAGGTGTTTCTTCGTCTACAACCATATAAGCAAACTTCCCTTAAATAATATCACTTCCAAAAAATTGCTCCAAATTTTTATGTCCCTTATACAATTACCAAGTGTTTACGGTTGATCTAGGAGGATCGAGGAACGCTCACAGAGGTCTAGGAAGATTCAAAACGCTCACAGAGGTTTAGAGGGATTCATAAATGCTCAAAATTTTATCATCTCAAATGCTCTCTAGAATGACATCAATGTGTATAGATTGGCGATAGATTTCTAACGACGTAAAAATCGCCTCAAACAGAGTTTGTATGCAAAAGTTATGCCTGGTCAAAGTTTAGGTCAAACCAAGTAAAAGTTAAAGGTGACACGTATCACCAATGCAAGAGTGACACATGTCACCAATGCAAGAGTGGCGTGGCATGACCATACATATGTACGGTGATAATGTGGCAACACCATGGAACATCACGTGGCACACTATACATTCAACCTAGCAGGTGACTCAACATTTGTGTGGTACAGTGGACCATTTATAGTTTGACACGTGGAAACAATAGACCAATGAGAGGCTGCCATGTGGAAACCATTGGAATTTAATGGTTAATTTTTATCAAAAGTATAGTAGTCGACGAGGGTCGAACCCACAACCTCCTATAACCGTATGCCAACAACCTTTGTCATTATGCTATCGTATTGGTTCTTAACCATATACAATATAATTAATGCTTAAGTTTTGATCAAAGTTTATTCAGTGGAAAAAAGGGCTGAGGGCTAAAGCCCTTGTGTTTCAAGATAAATACATGAGTGCGAACACAAACCGATCTCCCTAGATCCACCTGGATCTAGAACAAAACAGGACAGAATAATACACTTTCCCTAGATTTTAACTGTTGAATGAACTAGGAGGCAAGAATCATGTACATACCTTATGATCGCTTCCTTGGGTCTTTGTTGTTCCAAGCTTCGCTCCAACGCTCTTGTATCGTCCAGACCACAACAAAACAAACCAATCGAAGTGAAGACAATAAAATATATTCAACAATTGATCTATGTATATGATCAAGGAGTTATACAATAAAGTGACATTAGCTTTATGGGAAAGGGACATATTACTGTATTATATTGATTGAAAGTGAAACTTACAACCTGAGCCTTGATGTTGCAAATATCCTCGGTGATGGCTCTAGCTCGGTACCACCTTTTCTCATGCATGAAGAAAATCAACCACTTTTATTGACCTTTGAATTGTCTCTAGGTACATTTGTGAAGAAAATCAACCACTTTTGATGACCTTGCTGGTGTCTCTAGCTGTTGTAGCATCAGTCCTTCATACAATATTCCACTAATTCTCCAATTAATCTCTTGCTAGTTTGCTTCTAACCTTTTCCATGAACATTCCCCTCAATATATAGGAGAGAATAGATTAGTTACTTGGATAGGAATGATCCCAAAATATCAGGAAAACCAGTACTTAGATAACCATTCGAATGCCAACTCATCCTTCTAGAAGATTCCCTTCTAGAAGGTTCGAGAATTTATCTTTTTCCTTCCTTTAGAAGATGTTCGCACCCTGATAGTTAGGTACAGTGCGAACCTCTCGCACCCCAGCTTAATGCAGCCTGCGAGAATCATGCATTCTCGCAGGCAAATATATAGGTAGCCTGCGAACCTCCCTTAAAAATATGATTTCTGGAAGCAGACAAATGTAACTTTTCTCAGGAAAGTGTTCTAGTGAAGAGACTGATTTTTCATCATCATGACGACCAAAATTGTGGATAACACCTTGACCCATGGTTTATTATAACTCCATATATCCCATTCCTATATTCGTGTGTGGGAGGTTTCAAACTTTGGTTATATACCATAACTATATTCCATATGGTTACAACAAAATGCTATATATAGTGTGGTTAACGGGTTTTGACCCCGTGACCCACTATATAACGTTCCAATGTTTTAACCAATTGTGCTAAAGGGCACTTTTTGTTATTTAATTTCAACAAATCACATTTAATGTTTGCCTATAGTTTTGGGTGGCGGTTTATCCCGATGCCCTATTTAATGGGTGTGTGGACCAAGGCAAGGAAACACATATGTAGAGTATGGGTGTTGTCTCAAGGTTCATGCTAGAGGTATGAAGACGCTGGGATTGTACTGTAATGCATGCCAAGAGGTTCGTTGACATAATTTTATGAAATTTATACTCATTTTTCTCGAAATTTTGCAAGGAATTCAATGGTGCACTCTGTTTCTAAGTTTGAGCGACGTGTAAAGAGGTAATTGTAAACCACAAGTTTTTGAGCATTAATAAAGAGGTCTCGATTGGAAGTGGACCCAGAGACATATCCCAAATTGGGTGAACTCTATTATCAAACTTGTGTATGTGATTTTGGTATTGTTGTTCTATTTTCGCTCAGTTATTTGCAAGTTGTTTATCATTAAAGTGTATTTGGAAAGACAAGTTAATTCACATGTATATTGCAAGCAGTCAAATGATCATTAGTACTCCAAGGTTCAATTAGATGTTTATATGTTTTAAAGACTAATTAACATCTAAGTATTTTTCGGATCAAGTTGGTATCATAGCTTGGCTTTGACAAGTGGTTGCAAGTGAATGCTTACAACGTCCAAATCCAAGCGAGGAGAAGGCAAACTTACAAGTTATAATCCAGAGATTCGTTTGAGAAGATTTACTCAAAGAAGAGAGATGACTTAACCAAGAAAATTAGGTCCTTATGACTCTGAACATGATTTCTTTGAGGCTTTTAATTTAATGAAATCCGTGGTAGAATAAATATATGAGGGTCGAAAGAAGACCAAGGAAGAAGATACATTGGAAAACATTGAACCAGTTAAAGATGAAGGAGGAGGTGAAGGGGGTGGACCTTCTTAACTATCCTCACCATATTCATCATCCACAAGCGAACATTAGTCACATAAAAATAAGTCCACTAAGAAGACTTTTCATGCTCATAATCTTCCTTTATTAAAATTGGATGTTAAGTTCGAATTGTCAATTTATGATGGATAATTGAATGTTGAAAAGTTGGACAATTGGATCAAGAAGATAGAGGTATATTGCAGGGTGCAAAAGATCATGGACAACACTGCAAAGACATAATTGTCTACTCTATCTGGTCAGTTCAACCTTAATATGGTGGGAGATTAAGACACAAGTTGATCTTGTTCAACATGGTACAATAATTTCCTCTAGGGATGAATTTACTGCTGCAATTAGAAAACAATTTTATCCATTGGCTAATGTACAAACAATGATTATGAAATGGAAATATCTCAGACAAGGAAAGGGGAAAAATACCGAAGAATATACACATGAATTTAAAAAAAATGCATTATCTTTAGGAATTCCAATATATGCTCAGGAAACTCTTCTAAGGTGTATTGGTGGCATGCACTCATATCTTTGACACACTATCTTGATGTTTAACCCTACTAACATTGATGAAGTATCAGTACAAGATACTCATTTGGAGGCTAGTAAGGGGAAGCATGTGATTGAAGATAAGAAGTCACACAAGTTCGAAAATAATTCGAAAGGAAAATGGAAGAGTAAGAAGTCAACTACTGTAAATAAAGTTGAATAAAAAACTACATGTTCCCATTGTAAGAGACAGGGCCATGAGGAAGCACATTGTTGGAAGATGCATCCAGAATTATGAACAAAGAAGTTCTAAGATAAAGGGAAGAAGAATATTGTTGCATCAACTTGAAATTATCTATGATAAGATTCATGAGATGAATCTAAGATCATGGAAACATGAAGAAAAGGTATATCTACTACTAATTCTTCAGTTCAATCTACCAAATTGGAATGTGTTATTGATCAAAAGAAAATAAGTGAGATTTTCCATGTTAGGGTTATAGTCAAACATACAAAGATAGATACTTTGTTCAACAATGGATCTCAAATTAACATAATATCTAAAGAAATTGTTAAGAAGTTGGGTTTGAAGACGACACCTCATAAAAAACCATATCCAGGTTGGGTGTGTGAAGATGCTAAGTTGCAGGTAACGAAGCAATGCAATATCAGATTTGCAATTACAACTAAGTTCTTTGATGAGGTTGAGTTATATATTGTGCATCTTGACATTTGTGACTTGTCTTGGGTAGTCCATATCTATTGGACAAGAAAGCCATATTCTACTGTGAAGAGAATAAATATCATATTTTCAAGGATGGGATTGAATTTATTGTCAGTGCTCATCGTATCAAAACTAATGTTTCTTTAGTGAGCATATGGAAAATGAAGAGACTCGTGAATGCAAGTAAATATTGTGTTCTCATGATAGTGAAACAAAAAGAAGAAGAGATATCCGATGCTTTATCAGGTTGTGATCCAACTCATAAACATGAGTTGGTTAAAATCATATCTAATTATGATGATTTATTTAAGGAACCTCCAGGGTTTCCTCCTAAGAGGGCAGTTGAACATGAAATCTATTTGTAGCAGGATGATCCTCTTCATAACATTGGTATGTATATATAATTAGTAATAGAGAATGTAGAGATCAAGAAGCAAGTTCAAGAATTGCTCGATAAAGGAATCATAAGGCCAAGTTCCTATCCATGTGGATCTCCTATTGTTTTAGTTCTGAAGAAAGATGGAACATGGAGAATGTGTATTGAATTTTGAGCACTAAACAAGATCACCATAAAGAATATATATCCTCTCCCTAGGATTGATGATTTATTGGATTAGTTAAATAATGTTGTTTATTTCACTAAATTGAACTTGAGAAGTGGTTACCATCAGATCAGAATTGCAGAAAGTGACATATGGAAAATTGTTTTCAAGACAAAGCAAGGCTTGTTTGAATGGTTAGTTATGCCATTTGGTTTATGCAATGCACCCACAACATTTATGAGGGTAATGAATGACATATTCAGGCCTTACATAGATTATTTTTTTATCCTCTACTTATATGATATATTTATCTTTAGTCAAAGATGGGAAGATCATATAATGCATGTCAAGAGAGTCTTTGAACTCTTGAAGAAGGAGAAGTTGAATGTAAAGATGTCTAAATGTGAGTTTGGAAAACATTCTCTAGTATATTTGGGATACATTGTAGGGAATGGTTAGCTAAAGATAGATCCTACAAAAGTAGAAGTTATTGTGAATTGGCCTAAGCCAACTACTGCAATAGAAGTCATGAGCTTCTTAAGAGCAATATAGTACAATACTAGAGGAAATTCATTGCTAATTTCTCTTTTATTGCAACTTCTCTACATGCATTAACAAGTGTTAAACAATTCTTTCAATGGGGAGGCAAACAACAAAAAACTTTCGAGACATTGAAGGAAAAGATAAGCAACACACCAATTTTGTCTCTGCCAAATCTAGAAAAACCATTTGAGATTCAAACCGATGTAAGTGGATAGGCCACAGGAGAAGTCTTGATGCAACGAGGTAAAAATATATGTTATCATTATGATACACTTACTTAGGTTGTGATTAACTATCCAACATATGCTAAGGAATTGTATTCATTGGTACAAAGTGTAAAAAAATGGAAGCATTACCTAATGGGAAAAGAGACCATAATTCATATAGATCATCTGCCATTATAGTACTTGTAGTCATAGACCAAGCTACAACAGTCACAACATTTCAGGTGGATAGGTTTCTTACAACAATTTCATTTGGTAATCAAGTATAAGAAAGGTATTCATAACAAGGTTGCAGATTTGTTGTCAAGGCCAGTGATCGATGCATCTACAATACTAACATATAATCCCTTAGCTCATGAAAGTTATGTTGAACAATATTCAAGGGATGATGATTTTAAAAATGTGTATAAGGATTTGATTCATGGAAATCAACAGTTGGATTATCATATGCATGAAAATTTGTTATATCATCTTGGAAAGCTTTGTATATCCAGAGATGAAAGAGTAAATGTAATTAGAGAATCTCATACATCTCTCATTTATGGTCATTTTGGGGTTGGTAAGACAATAGCACAGTTGTAGAGATATTGTTATTGGCCTCGAATGAATGAGACAATTTCCAAGTATGTAAAAGGGTGTGTTATGTGTTTCACAAGTAAGCCTAGAAACAAAAAGTTGGGATTATATACACCACTTCCAATATCTTCTTAGCCATGGGGAAGTCTCTCCATAGATTTTGTAGGGTGTTTTTCGATGTCAAATACATGCCATGATTATTTATATGTCATTGTGGATAGATTCAGTGACATGTGTATTTTAATTCCATGCAAGAAACAGGTCACAATTGAACAGACAACACAAATGTATTTTGCTAATGTATGGCTTCATTTTGGGATTCCTACATCTATTATTTCAAATCGAGACTCTCTCTTTTTGGGAAAGTTTTGGTCTCATTTATGGGAGATGATGGAAACTAAGATAAATAAAATCATAGCTTTTCATCCATAGACAGATGGACAAACAGAGGTGGTAAACATAACAATGGTTCATATACTTTGAGGATACTGCAACAAGCATCCTAAATTATGGGATTAGCAATTACCTTATGTACACCATGCTTATAATCATGCTATGCATTCTTCCACTTAGAAAAATCCTTTTGAAGTATGTTTGGGGTACTTGCCTAAATCACCTATGGAATTGTTTTTTGGAGAAGCAAGTAAAACAGATGGACAAGATGATACAGATAAATCTGAAAGATTCATTCAGAGGATCCATAAGGTACATCAAGAAGTACAATAAAAATTGGACAAAATCCAAGCCAACTACAAGGCAAGGCATGATAAACATCATTTTGATCATCAATTTCAATTTGGTGATCAAGTATGGTTACATATCAGCAAGGACGAAATGAAGTGTGAAGGTAGAAAGCTTAGGCCAATCCGATATGGTCCATTAAAGATCTTGGAAAAGATTGGTACTAATGCCTTTTGTTTAGATCTACCATCCTACATGCAAATGCATTCAATGGTAAATGTTGAGAATTTGAAACTTTATGAGCCTCCTATGATTGTGGATGAAGATGAAAGTATTTAGGTTCTGACAATTGATGATTTTGCTCAAAAATATTTAGACGAGCTATAGGAAGACGTTATTCTTGATAGAAGAATCAGGACTTCACAGCGAGGTGATATGGAATATATTCAAGTTGGTCTTAAAGGGGTGCAACCAAGTAAAGCAAAGTGGATCGAGACCGGGAAGGTAAGGGAGCTTTACCCTCATTTAGTTGTTGAGTAATCAAAACTTTTTGTGGTCCAAAAGGCTTCCAATGGGGATGAAGAATCCAGGAGGATATAGGAACACTCAAAGAGGTACAGGAAGATTCAAAACGCTCATAGAAGCCCAAAAGGATTAAAAAATGCTCAAAATTTGACCGTTTCAAATGCTCTTGAAAATGACATCAATGTGTAGAGCTCGATGATATCTTTCCAACAATGTAAAAATTGCCTCAAAAAAAGTTTGTATGAAAAAGTTATGGTGGTCAAAGTTCAAGTCAAACCATGCAAATGTCAAATGGTCAAAGGAGACGTGTCACCATTGCATGGTTGACATGTGGCACGACCATACATTCATACGGTGCTGATGTGACAACATCATGGAGCACCATGTGTCACACTGTACATTAAACCTAGCATCCGTGTGATACAATGGACCAATTATAGTTTCACACATGACGGAGATAGATTAATGAGAGGATGCCATGTGGCGGCCTCCCATTGGCTATTAATGGTTAATGTTTATCAAAAATATAGGAGTCGATGGGGTTGAACCCACAACCTCCTATAACCTTACACCAACAACCTTTACCATTATGTCATCGTATTGGTTCTTAACCATATGCGATATAATTAATACTCAATTTTTTATCAAAGTTTATTCGAGGGAAAAAAGGGTCGACGGCTAAAGCCCCCAGCCCATGGTTTATCGAAACTCCATATAACCCATGCCTACATTCATGCGCGAGAGGCTTCAAACTTTGGTTATATACCATAACTATATTCCATATGGTTACAACAAAATGCTATATATAGTGTGGTCGATGGGGTTTGACCTTGTGACCCACTATATAACGTTCCAACATTTTAATCAATTTCGCTAAGGGTGATTTTTGTTATGTAATTTCAACAAATCACATTTAATGTCTGTGTATAGTTTCGAGTGCCAGTTTAGCCCAATTCCCTATTTAATAGGTGCACGAACCAAGGAAATGACACACATATGTAGATTATGGGTATTGTCTCGAGGTTCATGCTAGAGTTATCAAGACTTTGGGATTGCACCGTAATGCATGTTGAGAGGTTCATTGATGGAATTTTATGAACTTTATACTCATTTTTTTTTAAATTTCACAAGGAATTCAATGGTGCACTCTGTTTGTGAGTTTGAGAAACGTGTAAAGAGTTCATTGTAAAACACAAGCATTTGAGCATTAATAAAGAGGTCTCGATTGGAAGCGGACCCAGAGACGTAACCAAAATTGGGTGAACTTTGTTATCAAACTTGTGTATGTGATTTTGGTATTGTTGTTCTATTTTCACTTAGTTATTTGCAAGTTTTTTATCATTAAAGTGTAAATGGAAAGATAAGTTAATTCACATGTATATTGAAAACAATCAAACGATCATTATTATTCCGAGGATCAAGTAGATATTTATATGTATTAAAGATTAATTAGCATCTAAGGATTTTTCAGATCAAGGGCCCATGGATTACAAGTTATCCCTTCCCAGTCACTCTAAGCTCCATCCAGTTTTTCATGTTTCTTTTTTAAAGAAAGTGATTAGATCAAAGTGTCAGATTCAAACTAGTCTCTCTAATTGGATGAAGAAGATTCCATTTGGTTGTAGCCAAAAGTTGTCCTAGCCCAACGCAAGCGTCGTTTCCGTCAATGCACAATTCAATAATTTTTAGTACAATGGAAGGATACACAACCCGAAGATGCCAGATGGGAGCCAACCACCATTTTCTAGCAATTCCCACATCTCAAGCCTTGAGGACAAGATTGTTCTTTAAAGAGGGAGGGAATGTTGTAGATTTAAACCTTGTACAATATTTATTGCAAACAGATTCTCAGTAAAAGAACAGAAAAGATACAATGGAAAATACAAACATTACACATATATTTTTCCCGTGGAAACCCAAACCGGGAAAACCAACATATTTTATATTCATTCATAGTGATACATTGTTTACAATACAATATACATATAGGAGCCAACGACATACAAAACCCTAACCCAATGACATGGATTAGTCAACAACCCTAATTCCTTAACCGGAAATAGAAAAATATCAACAAAGAAACCATGTGCCGAAAAACCACCTAAATATGTGACACATACCCAACACATGTTAGGGTCCTAACCTCCCTAATTCCTCAAGTAGATAGAATAATGTGTTTTTCTATGTAATAAATATTTTTATTAGTAAATAATGCCTATGTAATAATGTGAACACGACTAATGTAAGAAGAGTTACTAGAACGTTCTATCTCTATAAGTTCTTCCTCTCGAATGTTCTCAAGAAGATAAAAATAGTTATATAGAGGTAGAAAGCATGGAAATATTTGTCTTGTTGAAGCATTTGTACTCGAGCACTGCTCCATTGGAGGTTTCCCCCCTCGAAGGTCCAAGTGAACATTGTTCTCATAATAACAAATATATCATATTTTGGATCCATATTTTCATTTTGCTTATTGTTCTGTTTCTTTCCACTAGCTAATTTGATAATAATTGTGCTACTACTCTGCATATTTTCTTTTGATACCTTAAAATATAAACATATGCCCTATGTGTTGGGGTTATACCTATGGATACTTATGGGTATGGGTTCGTAGCGCCATGAACCCCACCTATAGTGATATATAAATTTACATTGAAGGTCCTACCTATGCATAACATGAGAGATATAAAGGTGCAACACCTTGAGTAGACATATAATAAAATTTCTTATGCATGCATATGAAAAAGTTGTTTAGTTATTTATTTTAATTATGCAAAAGTGTGTGTGTGTGTGTGTGTGTGTGTGTGTGAGAGAGAGAGAGAGAGAGAGAGAGAGAGAGAGAGAATGCACAAGTATAATGTTCACAATAAAGTTATGTGCATGGGAATGGTGATCTTGGTAATAAAATGCATGTGTGTAAAATGTAAAATACATTCCATGATAAATGCATGCTTAAGAAATGTAGTTATGCCATTTCTTGATCATGATACTATTGAATTAATCATGATAATATTGAATTAGGAAACACAACATGTTAGACGAATCTTTTTGGCTCGTCACATGATTAATAATGTTTTCCTTAACATGAATTGATCTACTAGATTTAATTTTTTTTCCACTTTTATTACTTTTATCCTTTTGTTTACAAATTTATAAATACTACTACAAAAATGGATTATCATTAATGTACAAAGAGGTCATATTATTGAATATCATGCTAAATTGATTTCCTTTTGGTATAGAATAACATTTAGTTACATTTCCCCCTCATGATAATTGTTAAGCTCACTAAATTTTGGCTCAATGTCATCATAGGACCTTTAAATGTCACAATGGATAAATGATAGCTTTAGAAGGTCAGAAGTGGCAAAGTGTTAAATAAATGACAAATTATATTGTGTGATGTGTGTCATTCCAAAATTAATAGGTATCACTTCTTTTATGTATATGGTCATAATTGTAACACATTACTTATATTATGATTATGTTGCATTGCTTATGATATATACTTAGTTGTGGCACCTCTAATTTGTTGTTATTTGATTTTTATACATATATATATTGCACATGCCATCTTATTAGTCCCTGCCCTTCGGATTGCAGGTACTAATAGTAATCGATTTTTCATCCTTCAATTAGTATTTCACGTAAACCAAGAATTTTAACCAAACTTTTAAGATTTTCATATCATTGTCCAATTGGTATTTTATATTTTGTCCTAAGTTTTTAGTTTTGAGGTCTTATTTGGCCTCATATCAAGGCAAAATGCTTCAAACTTAGGAAACTAGAGGGTTGAAATTTGGTAAAATTTGGTAAACATTGTAAGAAAGAAGCAAAGTGAATTAATGCTAAGCTTTCAGGTTAGCATTAATTCCAAACATTAAATGTTTTCATAATACATAATTAGTATTTCACGTAAACCAAGAATTTTAACCAAACTTTTAAGATTTTCATATCATTGTCCAATTGATATTTTATATTTTGTCCTAAGTTTTAAGTTTTAAGTTTTTGGTATTTTATATTTTGTCCTAAGTTTTTAGTTTTGAGGTCTTATTTGACGTCATATCAAGGCAAAATGCTTCAAACTTAAGAAACTAGAGGGTTGAAATTTGGTAAACATTGTAAGAAAGAAGCAAAGTGAATTAATGCTAACCTTCCAAACATTAAATGTTTTCATAGTACATAACCCATTGTCATGGTTATTCATTGTCATGGTTATTCTCTGGTGAGATGCCAAATGTCCTCCACTTGCCAACTGCCCTCCACTTGGTCAATTAGTTTCATGTGGCTTTGCATGTCGCTTCCTTGTACTCTAGGTTGATTACAGGTGAACACTTATTAGTGTAGCTGACCTTCAATTATCCATGATATTTTCAGACCTTCCACCTGCAACATTGTATATTTAGTCTCTAGTTTAAACAATATGTGCAATATTCTGCAAACAATATATTGACCTTCTACCTGCAAGATGTCGAGGAGAGAATGCTAAAGGTTGGAGGCGTATGCTCGCATGGATGTGAACTTTGCTTCAAATGCACTGTGAGCCAATAACTAGCTATAAGGTATATAAAGAAAGAAACAAAGATATATTTCTTTCAATATGTAATTGTGGATTGACAGTTAAAAAAAAATTACACCTTACTTATCTCACTAGTTTTTTCGCTTTCTGCAGGCAGACAATATCAAAATTCCAATTCCTTACGAGCAAATTGTCTTCAACGTAGGCAAAATGTCTTCAGCTTAGGTTATGTTCGTTGATGTCCCTGGTTCAGATGGTTCTGATCCTTATTTTTCTCATCGAAATGTCTTTCCCGCCTCTTATATTTTGATGTAAAGCAATAGATTCAATGTTTTTTTTTTTTTTTTGCTCTTTTATTGTCTGTATATGAAAATTAAATGAATAATGGTAAAACCAAAACTCCTTGCTAAATACCCTAAATGACCTCAAACAAAACATCTATTAATTTTACATCCAGTGCAATACTGTGTTATCCTAATAGAGATAAAATCGAAGGCAAACCTCGTACCGTTTACAGTATTGACAGCCAAAAGCCAGGTTCTGATGTCGCTGGTGAAACTGCTGCAACAATGGTTGCCACGTCCATCGTCTTCAGAACATCCGACTTGCCTTATTCCCAACGTATGTTTGACACTGCAACTCAAGTCAGGCAAAATATGCACCCTATTTACAGAAATAGTTCAGCATTGCAGACTTGATTCAGTGTATTTTAATTCCTATGTGTATAAATGGGTAGTGAATTTCACCACACCTGCTAACCCATTCTGTTTGTCCTCCTTCATAGCTCTTCAACGTTGCAGACAGATATAGGGGAGCTTATAGTGACAGCCTCAAATCTGGAGTTTTCCCATTTTACTACATATATAGGATAAAATAACACTCGGTCTGTTAGCATTCACATAACTCACATAATAGCAGAGTGGATATCACACTTATCTGGTATTTTAATACTGTCCATCCTATTACATTTTAGTCACCCCGTCCTGAAAAAATATTTTCTTCCTAATAGTATAACAGTTTCATTCTTCATAGAGTCCAGGCAGAGGGATCTGTTCCTCTGAATCTTCGTGCTTCTGACTTGCCTTCCAGCTATGAAGGATATACCAGGTGAGGTAAATTATAAAAATGTAATTTTTGAAATGTTTAAGACATACAAAACATAATGTGATGTATAAATCACGTTTTCCTATAAATTTAAACATAAAGCAAAATTAAACTTCATAACGTTCTCTCTGAATTTAAACATAGAGAAAAATTAATCTTCACCTCATACAAAGGATTGTTATATTACAAACCTGAACGATTGGTGCACTGTTAAATTTACAAACAAGTTCAGCGAACAAACGATAATTTGTGATAAGCTTTCTAACTTTGTTTCTCCTGCGAGACAACAAGGTAGAGGAGCTTCCATTTGTTTTTCCTGCGAGACAACAAGCTCCTCTACCTTCTCGGCAGGGACTTGTTGCTCTACAACCATCCTTGTTGGTAAAGAACCTTGTTTGAGGAAATGGTAATTGTAGTGTCTCTTGCATTATCAGAGACAAATAAATGTATACCTAAATGAAGTAGCTTAGAAATGCATTATGGTAATTCGAGTGTTTGGTGCGTCATATATATTAATAATAAATCTTTTTATTTTGTTAGCATTCCTTATGAATTTTGAATTTCACTTCATTATGTAAATTACACTTGGTCTAAATCAACTTGCTATAGAGTTTGAATATCATTGGAAGAAACATGATTAGTTTAATTATCAACTTTAGTTTCTTATTAATGCATAACTTACATCTGAACTTAATTTTATTGGTTAATCATCAAAGTTTTATTTATAATTATCATTGTAAAGTTGATCTCTTAATTTACTGTAGCTTAGCATTATCATGTGATCTTAATTTTCACAATAAAGACGTAATATTATTAGAGCAATCTACATATACAAAAATCTTGGGTGAAGTGCATCTAGTTGTGTTACATGATTTAATGGATCTTTCATTAAAATACCTCTTGGAATGTATGTTAGAGAAAGAAAATGGAAGAGCCTAGTATGGGTGACTTGATTTAGTTACTTTCTGATTAAATGGTGCATGATTTAATTTATGATTAACCCTTTATGCCTTAGCTAGTTACCTTAATGCATGTCCATGGAAGACCCTTTCTTGAGACCTAGACATAAGGTAGAATTAATTAAGTAGGTTCTCCTCCTAGTAATCTTAGCAATGTGTTTTTTTTTTGCATCTACCATGTTCCTTCATAGGTTTAGTAGCCCGATGAACTTTGCATATATGAATTTCATGAGTAATTGATAGGTGGACGTATAGGCAAATGTGTCATAAGTCTAGAGATTCTACCACAATTTGTGTTTGTGGAAACAGGAGATCTTTGATTGATGTACAGAAAATAACAAATTAATCTTAACAATCAAATGACATTAAATGAATGACTTGGAGTAATACTGATATTTCAATTAGATTAACAATGATTATATTAAAACAAAGTTACCTACTTAAAAAGAATTTTGACCTCAAAACGAGAACTCCCTTAAAACTCATTATTTTGCTAAAAAAAACATTAGAATCAACCCCCAAATAAAAAAGTGGTGTTATTGGTAACACCATTTTTTCTAACATGGGTTAAAATTACATTTTTCAAGCATGGCATTAAAAACTCAAATAGTTGCTCAGAAAAACCTTCAAATCAACACCTAAATAAAAAAGTGACATTATCTAAAGAAAAATGTTTTTTATAGAAAAGATCCTTCATTACAACCTAATTGAAATAGTGACCTTCACAATAGATCCCTATGCAATCAAAAAACCAATTGTCATTTGAAAATTTATTTACTAACTCTATTTTTTTTAATTTGCATTAAAAAATAAATAAATAGAAAGAAAACAATCTACAAAATTATTATTTTTTAAATGAAAATTTATTTACTAACTTTTTTTTTTATAATTTACATCGAAAAATTAATAAATAGAAAGGAGAAAATCTTCTCAATTTTTTTAATGAAGAAAACAACACATTTAAAATATATATATTCAAAACCCAAATTTAAATTTGGAAAAAAAAAACCTAAAAAGAAATGAAAAAAATTAAAATTTCTTTAAAAACAATAATTAATTTTTTTTATATAGAAAAGAATAATAAAAGAACCATAAAAAATTTCTTTAAAAACACAATTAATTTTTTATATAGAAAAGAATAATAAAAAGAACCATAAAAAAACACAAAAAATACTTTTATTAAAAAAAATAATAATAAATAAATAAATAAATAAAATATTAAAAGAACGAAATTCAAAAAATATTTAAAAATTCAAAATCTAAAAATCAAAATTAAAATTAAAACAAACTTAACTTAACTAAAATTAAAACAATTTAAAACAAAAAATCAAAACCCGTTTAATTAGAATTAAAAAACAAAAATTTTAAAATAAAATAAATATTAAAACAAATCAAAACTAAATAATAAAATTTTAAAACATTATTAAAACAAAATTTAAAAATTGAAAAAATTATACTAAAAAATTAAAATCTAGAACCTAGCGTGGGGTGATGTGAGGTGATGTCGGGCATACTAGCGTGGGGTGATGTGAGGTGATGTAGGGCATACTAGCGTGGGGTGATGTGAGGTGATGCTCTAGCATCACTTCCGTGGACCTCCAACCGTAAATCCATCAACATATAGATGACGCCTAGCCACAGACCACAACTCCAGTTTAAGGCTGGCCATGCCCCATTATCTACTTCCACCCACCTGGTCTCCTCACCAATAACACACACACATATATATAAAGATTTTATTGAAAGTGTAGTCTTTATGTATATATACATATATTAAATTTTGGTTTTCTTTTAATTTTCCCACAAATTTCCTTCTTACCTTTTTAAATTTTTTATATATAATGACAGATGATGATGATTAACATCCACTAAGACCTAATTGGTCTATTGAACCTTAAGAGGGTATGATTACTTGCAATTCTTTTGAATTTTTGTTTCTGCTCAAAAGCATTAAGAGAATCTTCCAATATCACCATACTTTTGTTGAGTTAAGAGGTTAGGAAAATTGGTAGTGTGACAAATATTTTGAAAATGACATCTAATATGGTTATAGGATGGACAATCTAAGAGAAATTGTTTTCATCTTCAACTCATAGTGTCACAAAGGTGACACAATCTTTCATCCCATGGAGTTTTAGGAATTGGACCAACACCTAGTTTCACCATGGAGTTCAGAGAATTTGTTCTTATCTTAGCAATGCTTAATTTTTCTTCACACTTGGAAAAATAGATAGATAATTTTGATCTTCTAGATTAGGTTGATTACATCTTTATAATACCTTTAATTTTCTTTTCCTCTAACTCTTTATATCACACCACATTTTCTCCTTAAATTTTGATTTGACTTTTTAATAGTATCTTATTCTACAAAATGATATCTTCCACGATTCCCCAATAGTTTAGCCAATACCAAGCATCTTTATTCCATCCTAGCTTGACCTCGGGATGGTGGTTATGACTCATTTTGAAGTAATTTAGGAAGCCTCTTGTCTACCATGTTGTTTCACTTGTTCTTATAATATTAGGTATCTAGTCATAGCCATGTTCTCAATGGGGAGAGGCTTGTTTCTAAGAGGAGGATGGGATAGGGTTTATTTCCTTTAATTTTGAGATTGTATTATAAAATTATTTTGTATTTGATCTATCTTTCTCCAGATTCACTTCAGGGATACTACACCTGCACTTCACATCCATAAAGAATAATGTGTAACAAGAGTCTCAAAGATGAGTTTTCATCCCAATCCCAAATATCAATTGATTTACAATTGTTTTCAAGCTCATAATAAGTTTTCCATCCCCAATAATCTTTTTTTCTCAATGCTATAATTCCAATTGAGCTTGTGGTGAATATCAATTCCAAGATATTTGTATGAAGTCACTTCCCTCCAAGTTGTTGTTGTCATATACCAAGGTATCATAAGGGATCTTATTGGATTTAATAATCAAGGCCTTAGTCTTATCAAGATAATTAGCCAAAACCCATATTGAGCAAAAATCCTTTTTAGATTCTTAGTTTGTTTTCAAGATCATGGGGACTCCTTTTCCATAAGAACGATATCATCAAGATAAAGAAGAAGATTGATGACTATACCTCAAAGGGAGAGTAGGGTCGACACAACCTTTTTTTCTAAGCAATCTTCTTAACTTGTCAATGTATATGCCAA
This sequence comes from Picea sitchensis, assembly GCA_010110895.2. Lineage (NCBI taxonomy): Eukaryota > Viridiplantae > Streptophyta > Pinopsida > Pinales > Pinaceae > Picea > Picea sitchensis. The sequence goes on from SNQJ01S0004972.1 coordinate 183,391, forward strand.
AATGGTAGGGGTACAAGGGACAACCTTGTTTGACTCTAATATTGCAATTAATCTCTTTGACCAGCCCTCAATGTTTTTAAACTTAGCACACATTCTCATACATCCTTATTGGTGAAAAGAAACTCTCAACTTGAGAGGCACTTTATCTCTTCCAACCTATTCCAAAGGTTTTCCTAGCAACCATGTCAAAATATTTTCTAAAGTAAAAAAAACCACAAAAAATATTGGTTTTAGTATTGTGGATCTCCTCCTCAGAATGATCCTAAAGGTAACAAGATGGTCCTTTTTTTTTTCTTCCTTTTAATTTTTTTTTTCATATATATATATATATATATATATATATATATATATATATAATAATAATATTTCTCTCTCAAGGCTTGAATGAGAATAATACTATTTCCCTCGCTTTTAAAAGGAGATATTTTATTTCTAACATTATATATCTACAGCTTTGAATGAGAATAATACTTCTCTTTGGTTTTTACCTTTTTTCCAAAAATAATCTCTGTAGTTTCTCTCTTGGTCTCTCTCGAACTTCTCTCAAGATTTCGTAAATGATTTCATTTCTTCTTCAACCGATTGAGCAATTGGACATGTGAAATGAGATGAGTCACGCTTACTTTGATTCAATTTTAATTTAAAATATATTAATAATCTATTAATGTAGAGATTTAAAAATATATATATTTTTATTATTTTAAGTTTCATAAGTAAAGTTGATTTGAGAGATAATAATTAATATCATTATTATCAATTAAAAAAAATGATTTTCCATTTTTAAAGTCAATCCAAAATAATAATTGTTACATTTTTTCTCTTCTTTCAATATGAGCACTCCACCACCTATTCCAAAACTCATCCTAACAAGGGAAGCCCCCCAAAATCACCCTAGATATCCTTCACGATTATATGGAATTAGTAGAAAAGGAGAGGAGAGAGATGCCAAATCCAAATAGAGTTAGGAACATTAGAAAAATGAGTGAAGAAAGAGACGAAAACTCCAAATAGAGTTAGAGACAATGATTGATAAAAAATTAAAAGATACCATTCAAACTCAAATAGAGTGATAAATTTAGGTTCATGAGTGGAATTAGACAATGAAGGATATGGGATTCAACAAATGGAAAAATATAAAAAAAATCAACCCAATAAGGAGGGGTTGAAGAAAATCAAACTTGAGAGATAGGATTAAAGAGCTAGAAGAAAACTAACCAACAATTTGACCCTCAAGAATATGAAAACAAATTGATATCAAACCCATCAAAGAGGAAATGAATAAAATCCAATCTAATTGGACCACTCCATCAGAATAAAAATCCTTGAACCCTCATAATTTTTGGTATAAAAAAAAAAAACAACAAGAGGAGGATATGCTAGCAATAGTAAAAGAAGAATTAAATAATAAATCACTAATTGATACAACTTATCTCATAGAAGCAAAGAGGCTAGGAAAAATAATTGATCACAAAGATAGGTTGATTAGTGTCAAAGTAAGTTGTAATGACTATAATATGGCATAATTAGTAAATATTCGAGCTTAGAAGGATCAATAATATTTATAAATGAAGACCCCATTTTCAAGACCAAGTGGAATTAAGGAAGGAAGTTCAAAAGGTAAAAGAAGCTGAAAGAAGAAAATGGGCAATAATTAGAAATCAAAATCTATTGTTAGGATAGAGACCTAAGGATAATAATAAATAGAATTTGGGACACTCGAGATCCTTCTTTGGATCTATCGTGGATTTCCATGGCTAAAGGTCCTATGATAAGTTGGACACCGAGTGATATTGATATTATATGCCTAGTTGAAACTTAGAGCATAGGGAGTCTAAGGTCCCTAACATAGAATGATTTGTCTGAGGGTCGACATGGAACAAAAATCCCACCATAGAGGGATATGAGGCATAAATTATTATATTAGAAAGAGAATTTCTTCTTCACATTCAACTCATAAGATTGACCCTCTTAATCAAGACATTTGGATAGAAATTTCAAACACCAATGCTAAAGAAGATATAGTAATTTGCTATTTTGCACCTATTAATTCTACTTTTATAAGAAAACAATCTAGATAACAATCGCCCCTATACTAATTTAGAACAAGAAATTTATAATTTTAAATGAAGGTAATGTATCCTCCTCTCTAGAGACTTCTAATGTTGTGACTACAACCAAACAAGCTACCTTTGGCACCGACCTAAACCAAGTTCATTTATGGTTAGATGAGGACCCTATTTTATCTAATAGATACAAAGAAGCTCTAAAGAACTAATTGATAATTTGTTTGGTACCAAGTTGGTCAAGCTCTTTAGCTCTCAAGACTTAATAATTTACAATCTGAGTAATGAAGTGGCCAAACTCCAACCAAATGACTTGTATTCATGGGATAGGTAGTAGTGTTGTAGATTATGAGATATATGATATCCATGTTTCCAACCAACAGAAACTTTGACCTTTTAAATGACCACCACTGAGCCCGACTGATCATAAACCTTTAACCCTAACTCTAAACTTTTCCATGGATAGAAGTGTCATTGAAGAGAATTCAGATAATCAGTGCTGAACTGTGACTTGACAAAAGTAAAGTTGACATTTTCTTTAAAGGATTTAAATAGTAAATTAAATCTCCTAACTTATAAGGACAACATTGAAGAACTCTATCATAATTTTACAACTACCCTCTTCTAATTTCTTTATTAAAAGTTCTCTTCAGGTGTCCCATAAACATTCAATAGAATGACTAACCCTGGTATGATAAATACCGTAAAATTGCTAGGAAATGCATTAGGTATGATTATAATGAGTCCTTAAAACTTGATAAGATCAATACATACAAAGCCCTAATTAAAAAGGAAAAAATGTACTATATCAATAAAAGGCAAGAACAAATTTCACAACTATATAAGCCAAATCCTAAGAAGTTCTAGAGCCAAATTCTAAACCTAATACTAAAGAAAATAATAGGATTCCTTAATGTAAATGGAATTCCTACCTTAAAAGTCTCCAGACAAGTCTCTAATGCCATGGACACCATTCTATTGTCCCTACAGGGAAGAATTTTTCTCTTTAGATGACATAGAGTTCAAGTTGCTGCTCGCAAAATGGGAAAACTAAGGACATTGAAGGCTACCAAGATGAAATTTTAAAATTGGAGGCCTATTCTATCTCCCTCACACACAAACTCTTCAATTTATCACTGCTGTATTTCCCTAAACCCCGGATGCAAAGCCTCATTGTTCCTATTTTTAAAAAATGGGGATAGAAACATTCCTCTAATTATAAGACCATTACGATTATTCTGATTTTAGCCAAGCTTTATGGAATTATTTTCTTGGAAAAGAAGATTAACCTTGGCTAGAAAGTCACGGTAAAGAGCTAAAGGCCATGCCAGATTTAGGATATATGATTTAATTGTGGACCATCTTGTTACCTTTAGGATCATTGCAGAGGGTTCCACAATACTAAAATCAATCTTTTTGTTGTTTTGTTGACTTTAGAAAACTTTGCTTTGAGATATTCCTAGGAAAACCTTGGAATAGGTTGGAAGAGATAAAAGTGCCCTCGAGTTGAGGGTCATACAATAAGGATGTAAGAGAACGCTATTGCTAATTTTAAAAAACACCGAGGGATGGTCAAAATATATTAACCATAATATCGTGAGTCAAACAAGGTTGTCCCTTGTCCCCTACCCTTTTGACATATAAATTGACAAGTTAGAAGATTGTTTAAAAAAGCAGGTTGCTCTGTTCTACCTCACTCGTATAGTTATGAATCTTCTTCTTTATGCCGATGATATCATTCTTATGGAAAGGAGTCCCCATGATCTTGAAACTCAACTAAGAATCCTAAAGGATTTTGCTCCAATATGGTATGATTGTTAATTTTGATAAGACTAAGGTCATGATTATTAAATCCATGATCCCTTATGATACCTTTGTATATGACAACAAAACTTGGAGGAAGTGGACTGCTACAAATATCTTGGAATTGATATTCACCACAAGCTCAAATTGGAATTATAGCATTGAGAAAAATAATTATTGGGGATGGAAACTTATTATGGGCTTGAAAACAATTGTAAATCAAATGATCTTTGAGTTGGGATAAGAAGAAACTCCTCTTGAGAATCTTATATATATGTTATTCTCTTTATGAATGTGGAAGTCCGGGACCCAGTATCTCATGAATCCCTAGAAAAGATAGAAAATAAAAATAATTTTATAACATATAATCTCACAAAATTAAAGGAAATACCTATCCTACCCTCCTTAGAAACAAACCACTCTATTGAGAGTATGTCTATGACTAGATACCTAATGCATAAGAACAAGTTAAACAACATGGAAGACAAGAGGCTTCCTAAAATTGCTTCAAAAACAAGTCATAACCACCATCGACTCAAGCTTAGGATGGCATAAAGACGACCGGTCTTGGATAAAATATTGGGGAATCATGGAAGACACCATTTTTCATAATAAAGATATTATTATTAAAAAAAACTTCAAATCAAAATTTAAGGAGAAAATGTGGTGTGATAAAGAGTTACAGAGGAAAAAAAAAAGAAAAATTAAGGTATTATAAGGATGTAATCAACCCTAATCTAGAAGATCAAAATTATTCATCTGTTTTTCCAAGTGTAAAGAAAAAAAATAAGTACTGCTAAGATAAGAACAAATTCTCATGAGCTCCATAGTGAAACCGGGTGTTGGTCAATTCATAAAACACCATGAGATGAAAGAGAGTGTCACCTTGCGGACACTAAGAAGGTTGAAGATGAAAACATTTTCTCTTAGGGGATTGTCCAACTTATTGCCTATACCTAGATTATGTCATTTTCAAAATATTTGTTGCACCACCAACCTTCCTAGCCTCTTAAATCAACAAAAGTGGCATGGTGATATTGAAAGCTTCTAATGTTTTTCGAAAGCACGTAAAACCAACAAGTTTATAAGAAATCTAAGTAATCTCTCACTTTTCTTAAGGTCTGCTAGACCAATTTGGTCTTAGCGGATGTTAATCATCATCATCATCACATATATAACCTTTTCATACACATACTCCCAATTTTTCCATTTTGCAAGTTTCAAAGTTTTCCTCATCACTGCACCTACTACGTCTTGCTTCATCCAACGTTTTCTCATGCTGCTGCTTTATCTCACCAAAACATCTTTTCACTGCTTCATGCCTTTTCCTACCATCGAGCCATGTCTTAAAAAAATAAAAAATAAAAATTTGAGCAATGATTTATGAGACGATTTTGAGTTTTTTTTTATCTATGATGGTACCAATTGTCGAGGTCACGGTTTCAATTAAGTTATAATCTTAACTCAAAAAACACAATGCTACTGGTAGCATTGCTTTTTTATTCGAGGGTAAATTTTTAAGTCTTTTTCCACAATGACATCACAATGACATCATTGTAATGCGATGAGCTCTTGAATTCTTAACCATTGTAAAATATATGTTTCGGTAGCACCATTTTTGATTTAGGGTAAAATAGTGACTGAAAAAACTATGAACTCTAGAGAGTTATCGTTATGTTGGTAACTTTGTTTTAAGTAGGGTGTAATCTAGTGAATGCATTTAATGGTGCTATAAGGAGACAAATTAAGAGTCGGTGCTATATGAAATTTGCCTTATTAATTGGATAATGCAAGTATAATATGGGGACACTAAGATTAAAAGTGTGAATGATTCAAAGATTGTGATTAACGATGACATGTAACAACGTTGATGGTATGATTCTATATGATGATAACCATGAATTATTCTTAATTATGAATGCTAATTTCAAGGATTTAAATTGATGGGGAATCAACTTGACGATGCTATGACTCATTAGCTACTCATTGATTAAATGATGATTTTAATGACTATACAACAATGAAATATCAAATAGAAAGATTAATGGCATTGAAACCTTATGAGCTAATAGTATCAATAATGTACAATCAAATATTAGTGTTGATAATTATGAGACTTAAATGGTTGATGCATGAGTGTTATTTTCAATTAACACTCGATAATGACCAAGGTAGACTGATGATGATTCAATGGAATTAACTATGTTGGTGATGATCCAACAATATTAGAATTGATAAAATTGATAATGATGTTTGAGTATCATTAACACTAACTCGATGATCTTGGTCACGATGATGACCTATTGATGACCTATTGATGACCTATTGATGACCTAATGATTTGTGGCTAAATGACTATGTTTCTCATAATTGTCTTTATCAATACTCATGGTGGTATTAAGCAATTAACAATTTCACTATATAATGATCGTGTCCATCAATGAAGATCTAATAGAATTAATCCAAATGATTCAATGATGGATTTGATAATATTAATTATTGTGAAGGTATCGATGACTTGATCATATAAAGCTAATGACAGTATTTGCATCAATGATGTATACCCTTAAGTAGAGAATAATTTAAGAATCCATACTTATCAAGTGTAGAAACCTTGGTGAATTTAATTAATTCTTAAAATGCCAACCATAAAATGTTTGGTGATATTTTTGTAAAAATAATCAAAATTTTAAGGATTTTTTATAATTTCTAGAAAATTTTGGCAGTTTTTAAAATAAAATAATTTTATCCTATAGAATTTGGGCGAAACATTTTACAAAAAATATAGAAATTGAGGAATTTTTTTGGGGGGGAAAATATGGAAAATTAGTCTATGGGCAAGAATTTACCCCCTAAATATTTCCATCTCACCAAGTAGGACTCTAGAGTTATTAGTATGACGATAAGGAAATCTCTAACCACCAATGTTTCGATGACAAATTCAAAGTTAATATCGATGATTGGATCCTTGGATTAATGGTTGGGTACAAAAATAATGATTGGGATGAGAGTGTTATGTTTCAAACTTAAATTAATGATAACCCTAAGAATTTGATGTTGATGATATAACTAACATTAATTTTCGAATATATGATATTATTAGAATTAGGGAAAAAAATAGAAAACAATAATGCTTTTAAATTTCTGTTCACTAGATCAACACATATGAGAAAAAAATTAACAGATCTAAAGTAAAATCTGAGTATAAACACAATTTAAGAGTGTAAAAGCAAACCTTTATCTTACCTCCTGGTCAATGAAGGATGTACCTGTCACATGTGTGGATGTAGACCTCTTGAATATGCTCAGAAAATTAGTTTAGGTTCATGGATCAAACCTCTAGGATTTGATTTGTCTCATATAGACTGAAGGACAGTTTTTCCAAGGTATAGACCACAAAAATGATGGTGTCCACAGTAGAGACAACAACAACACCACAAAAGGAAACAAGACTTCCAAAAGGAACAACAATACTTTCCACAAATGAAACAATAATACCCTCCATAGAAAATATATTCAGCACAGGGATAAAGGGGACAACAAGTAGAATACCCCATAGGAGCCCTAACATCCCTAGCGGCAGCCAAGAGAAGAGGTCACAACTCTCACACACCAAACTAGCAGCTCAAAAAAGGGGTTGCGACACCTATACTCAGGTTCATGGCTCTTATAGACAGGTCTGACAACCAAAGGAGGCACCACATGCACCTCAGCCCTAGTAGACAGGTCCGATAACCAAAGCAGGAAACATATGCACATCATACACCAGCGGGCAATCAAGAAAAAGCTCCCAACAAACAATAAGACCAAACAAATCCCTCAGATCTGAAATTGATAAACCAAAAGGAGAGGTCGTACCAACTAAAGGAGAGAGTAACTAAGGTAGCCGCATCAATAGGAGAGTGAGAGTGAGTGTGTGTAATGAAATGCTAGAGGGTAGGGTTATTTTTATAGCTAGGGAGAGGGGTTAGGACTAATATAAAATATAATTAAATATTGACAATTAATTAATATAAATATTAATTAAATGTCGATTAATATTAAAGTAAATTATAAAAACTCCACCACATAAAACAAGAGGGAAAGAAAGACAACAAGCAAAGGGGGAACCTTTTAAGACAAAGTCAAGGGGGATCCACAATAGCAAAACATGTCAACATGAGTCTCATAATGACTTATAAACTTTTATCATCACTGCATAAGATGGTACATCAACAATGTGGTCATGTCCATATTCATAGGCACTCCTAGATCTCATGGACCATCCTGGGAGAAAGGAAGGGGATCACACATCAACACATATTGGTATTTCACCAAGATCTACCTGGTCAAAGACCAGGTTTCCCCAGAAGACATATGAGGCTCCTAGAGCACATCTAGGGTCTTATCCACCAAGGTACAAGACCAAGGATCAACCCATGCATTAATCAAGGGTTCCCCGGAACACATCCAGGGGCCCCAGAACACATCTAGGGACTTATATCAACCACCAAGGAACACATCCAAGGATCAATCCAAGAATAGGGAAAGGATTCCCTGGAACACATCTAGGGGCCCTAGAACACATATAGGGACTTACTGCTTGGTCCAAGACCAAGAACCCCAGTCATATACTGGGAGCCCTCACTAGGGTCTTTTTCCATGGCTCTCATTGCTTGGTCTCATACCAAGAAACCCCAGGAGTGTATTGGGGGCCCTAGTCCTCAGCTCGGGTCTTATGCCATCCTCCCGGAGAATGACTCTTGAAGCTACACTAATTTCAATACTCCCTCTCAACAAGAGAGGCATTCTCAGCAACACCAAGTTTGTCTTGAAAGTACACAAACTTTGTCAAGGACAGTGGCTTGGTCAAAATATATGCAGTTTGTTCTGTCGTCGGAACATAATGTATACTGAGAATGTTCTTCTGCACCATGTCCCGAACATAGTGGTATATCATCTTAATGTGTTTCGATCTGTCATGAAACACAAGATTCTCATAGAGCTTTATACAGCTCTGGTTATCACAGTGGATGACTGTGGGTTCCAGCTCAACACTAAACAAATCTGAAAGTAGCTTTCTGAGAAACATTGCTTCTCTGCTAGCAGCACTTGCAACAATGTATTCTGCTTCTGTAGTGCTCTGGGCTATGGAGCCTTGTTTCCTACTGGACCAAAAGATTATATTTGAACCCAAACTAAAGCAATATCCAGAAGTACTTTTCCGGTCCATTGTACCGCCCATCCAATCTGAATTTGTATTTCCATGAAGCATTACACCTCCACTAGAAGTGTATCTAAACCCATAGGATATAGTCCCCTGAACATATCTCAGCATATGTTTAACATCAACCATATGAATATTCTTCGGTTCACACTTGAACTGGCTGAGGGCATTCATTGAATAACAAATGTCTGGTCTGGTATGTACAAGATACATCAAGGACCTAATGATATGCCGATATATGGTGGGGTATTCCAGATTTAAACCTGTAGCTTGGTCTTGTAACTTCTTCAAGTTAGAAATCATCTGTGTGGATATGGACTTACAGTCCAACATGCCAAATCTGCAGAGCACATCAATTGCATACTTTCTCTGTGAGAGAAATATCTCACCTGGTTTTTGCCACACCTCTAAACCCAGAAAATAATGCATAAGACCTAAGTCTTTCATTTTAAATTTTGTTGAAAGATCCCTCTTAGTCTGAGCTATCAAATTTTCCTCTCCTCTGAGGAACAGATCATCCACATATAATACTAAGATAACATGATGATTCTATACAATCTTTATATAAAGATTGAGATCTACTATACTCTTTGTAATGTCCTCGGGCATCCATTCCAGGCCACGCTATGCCAGATAACTCTTACGTTCTCTCCGCGGAACATAATGTAACATACCCAACATCTAACTGATCTATGTCATATAAGTTTTTCGAACTGCATGCAATTAAAATATATATGCAGATAGAACTCTTGCGGAAGCATATATATATACACTTAGACAGACAAATACATTATGTAAATGCACAGATTCATACTTAAAATGATAGTAAACATATACATGCAACATATACAAAAAATACCCATAAAATTACAGACAATTATAAACACACATAAGATAAACCCATAAATATAAGCACGTAAATAACAATGCAGTATGTAAATTTATCACCCATATTGGAACTTATCTTGGTAATAATGTCACCAACTGCGTGCATACCTTCCACGAACCTCCCAGCCTTAGACCACATTGTTCATCACTCTCAACAGTGAGTCACCCCCGAGATGGGACTAAACTCTACCTGGGTAAAGGGATTCCTAACCAGGCTAAAGGCTCATAGACAACAAGAAGGACTCTGTCTCAAGTGCCAACTCAAACTAACAACCCACAGTCCCTCATTCCCCACATGCCTGTCCCACCCAGGAAGTGTGCCCCTTCTTTGCTCAACAATCCTTCGGTTTCCCCACTTCTTTTCCAGGCTTCAGCAACAGGTCGGACAGGAAGTCTCAGAGCACTGTAGCTGCAGTTCATCACCTTCGGGAAATCAATCCCCAACAATTCTCTCACCCAGAGAATTGCTCACAGGCCTGACAACCCGCTTCTTCAGTCCAGCTCCCAAGCTAACTAGATACACCAACACAATTGGCTATGGATACGGGTTCAGGTACAATCATGAAGATACAAAGGATAGCTCAATGGGTGTGAATACTCATGGATGATTGACTAGATGGTTGAATGATGGAAGGAATTATGGAAAATATGATAGGAAATGAACTAAGTCCCAACAATATGTATGCATGTCCCCAACTTGACACTTGTCA